>CAXITT010000788.1:117432-129532 GCA_964033795.1 Lymnaea stagnalis
AAAAAATATAAAAAAAAAAAAAAAAAAAAAAAAAAAAAAAAAAACAGTGGCCCAAGGTTAAAAAAAGGTTTGAGAACTACAGAGTTTCAATTACATCATGTTACAGTTTCATGGTGGCGGCACGCGCCAAGTACCCATTACTAACTAATCCTTAAATTATAGAAGATTGATCTCCTTAAGAGCACAGGGAAAGCTGACTTGTGAAACTGCCCTGGGTGTCACAAGAGGTGGGTGGGGGACGTAAGCTCATATCTAAATGCGCAACGATTTATATACTCGAATGCAGTGGTTCCCAATCAGCGCTCTGTGTAGACCAATGGATTTGTTTGCGTGTCTGTTTGAATGTGAATGATTCATTAAAAAAAATTGTACAGTCATCACGACAAAAAAAAAAGAAAGGCACATGAGCTCATATTCTGTGACAATAAGGCGAGACAATCTTGTTCTACCACAAGACAGTCATGATCTGTTATAAGAAAGACAGGCATGAGCTGTGTCAAAAGATGTTTTGGGGTTTAATAACTTACATTGCTACGACAAAGTGTGTCTAAAAACCAGAAAGTGTGTCAAAACGACAAAATTTATCCAAAACAAGATAGCGTGTCCAAAATGACAAAGAATGTCCCAACCAGATAGTGTCCAAATTGACAAAGTGTGTCCAAAACGACAAAGTGTGTCCAATAAGAGAAAATATGTCCAAAACAAGAAAGTGTGTCCAAAACAAGAACGTTTGTCCAAAACGACAAAGTGTGTCCAAAACGAGATAGTGTTTCTAAAACTTAAAAGGGTGTCCAAGACCAGAAAGTGTATCAAAAACGACAAAGTGTTTTCAAAACGACATAGTGTGTCCAAAAAGACAAATTGTGTAAAAATGACAGTCTGTCCAAAACAAGAAAGTGTGTCCAAAATGAGAAGTGTGACTAAAATGAGAAAGTGTGTCTAAAGTGTCTAAAACAAGAAAGTGTGTCCAAAACAAGAAAGTGTGTCCAAAACAAGAAAGTGTGTCCAAAATGAGAAAGTGTGTCTGAAATGAGAAAGTGTGTCTAAAATGAGAAAGTGTGTCCAAAACAAGAAAGTGTGTCTAAAATGAGAAAGTGTGTCCAAAACAAGAAAGTGTGTCCAAAACAAGAAAGTGTGTCCAAAATGAAACAGTGTGTCTAAAATGAGAAAGTGTGTCTAAAATGAGAAAGTGTGTCCAAAACGACAAAGTGTGTCCAAAACGACAAAGTGTGTCCAAAACGACGAAGTGAGTCCAAAACGAGAATGTGTGCATTGAAAAATTATAAGTCTAATTAACTTATTGAACATGACTAACATGTAGTTTAAATGACTATGTTTAATTCATTTGTTTGTGTTTGGGAGACGGTTTGGGGGGGGGGGGATATGTTGGGGGCCATAAATACATGACTGTGTTCTAAACCGGCCCCGTGACGTCACAGATGTTGTAAATAAGTCTGAAGTTCAGTAAACCCTATTGAAATTTTTGGCTTACTTGGTAAATTTTTTTTTTTTTTTTTTATTTTTTTTTTTTTTTTTTTTTTTTTTTTTTGTAATTTAATTTTATACCACATTTGGGCAAGGTCAGTAGTTTAGCAAACTCTCCCCATGCTCAAGCATGCGTTCAACTATTCCGTTCACTTGTCGATTTGCTTTGAGTTGTTGTTTTTTCTCCCGATTCGACGCCAGCATTGACCTACCGACTGAAACAGTGGACGCCTCACGCATATTTTAAACACTTTTTATCGTGTCACAAAGACGTGAGTGGCTTGACTGAACGTAGACCAGCTCAATGGATGATAGCTGTTTTTAGTTTTTGCTTTGTTTTGTTTCGTCAAAAACACATTTTTAAATTCTCCAATCTTCCTGTTGGTGGGTCTCCCCCTCCCCCCCCCAAAAAAAAAAACAAAAACAAAAAAACAAAACAAACATCAGCGCTGTACAGCTTGTTAGTTGACTACAGGATCGGTTGGTACACAAGGAAACGATGGATTGATTGTATTATTGTGTGTGGAGTGTGCATTTAAAAATCAATAGTTAATTTATGCGACCACTTGATATAGAAGTTGCTCGAGCTGCTCTCGTGCATTCAATCGCGTGATTTACAACTTAGATGGACAGAGAGACTGAAGGAGGGGATATCAAGAGCAGACATTCATGTGGTCCAGCCGTTAGACACGTCGTTTCAAATATGAGAGGGGGTGGGGGCATTTGAAGAGTATAGGTTATCATTTAGTCTCTAAGATGGGGAATGTATTTACGTTTCAAAAAGATTGGTGGAGAAAAGAAAGAGCGGTGAGTGGTGGGGTGGGGTAGAATATTACGCAGAATTGTGTTTTAAAATAAAAAAAAGTATTCCATAATATTGTTGGTCATTCATTGCACTACAAGCATGTTTCACTTCTTTCACGTTTCACTTCTTTCAGGTTTAAATTCTTTCACGTTTAACTTTCACGTTTCACTTATTTCACTTATTTTCTTGTTTCACTTATTTCACGCTTCACTCATTTTCTTGTTTCACCTATTTAATGTTTCCCTTATTTTATGTTTCACTTATTTCACTTATTTAACGTTTCACTTATTTCACTTATTTAACGTTTCACTTATTTCACTTATTTAACGTTTCACTTATTTCACTTATTTAACGTTTCACTTATTTCATTTATTTAACGTTTCACTTATTTCACGTTTCACTTATTTCACTTATTTTCTTGTTTCACTTACTTCACGTTTCATCCTACAACGTTAGATCTCGAGGCCTTAAAAGACCGTGGAATTGTAAGTCAATGTTTCTTACACTATCAAGCACACTTAGTTGTGTAGCTAATTCTTTCACTTAAAAAATATTTTTTGTCTAAAGTAGTCGGTGGGGGTTGGGGGGGCATGAGGAGGGGGGGCATGAGGAGGGGGTGGGGCATGAGGAGTGGGGTGGACCATGAGGAGGGGAGTGGGGCATGAGGAGGGGGTGGGGCATGAGGAAGGGGGTGGGGCATGAGGCCTTTTTGATGCTCAGGTGGAGCATGAGGCTAAAACGGCTGGGAAAAAATGAGTTAAGTTCAATATATTTTACTTGGTCTTTCTCTCCCCACACACTCTCCCCCCTTATTACTAGACTAGAATAAATGACCGGATAGTATCGGGATAATAATGGTAGGTCCCTTGCGATAACTTCTACCTGCAATTGCGAAAACTCATCACAATTCATAACTTTAATAAGACGTATCTATGTAATGATATTTACGTTTCTAACATCATTAAGTATTGAGAAGTATTTATCTGCTATATATTATACGCCTAACTTACATCCTTTCACGCCACTTAACTACTTTTTTTAACCTCGAAACATGACCTTAAATTACCCAAACTAAATCATCATTAATTATATCACTTTTGTCACTAAAGAAGTGAATTGAGGGATGATTACTACGCTAGAGAAATACTTTAGATGTATCCCTTTTCGTGCCCTTGAATTACAACTTTTTTTTCTCTAAAAATTATTAAAAAATAAAATCTTAAATTTACAAAAAAAACTCTATTTATGATATAAAATATTTTAAATGAATTTGATATATTAATATCTTCATCAAAAAATTTAAACACACTTTTTGCCTAGTTTTTTAAATTATATTTTTAATTATACATTATGAGAAAATTGAAAATCAAAGAATTTGTTTTATCTAAAGAAGAGTCTCGCAACCGCTTTTTACGTCTATAAAAGACTTGAGTGTCTTTTTTTTTGTTTTTGTTTTTTTTTTTAAATCGGTAATCTTATAAAATACACAACCACTTTATTTTTCGCAAAGTAAAAACAAATATATATAAATATATATATTTTTTAAAAGAAAATATTAACCCATCTCCATTTTTCAAAATTAAATTGTCAAGTGTGTAGAAGGATTGGGTTTTGATATTCATGGGTATAATTATAATAATGTATCCACGTTTTGTTAA
The DNA here is from genome assembly GCA_964033795.1 of Lymnaea stagnalis. Classification (NCBI taxonomy): domain Eukaryota; kingdom Metazoa; phylum Mollusca; class Gastropoda; family Lymnaeidae; genus Lymnaea; species Lymnaea stagnalis. The sequence continues at coordinate 121,381 of CAXITT010000788.1, forward strand.
CGCCATTGATTTTCTTAATTAGTAAACATATGTTTATTTCTAAAAAGAATGTAACATCTCTTTTTTTCACAAATGTAATACCATTTAAAGATTTAAAGATATTGTCATCCACGTAAAAATGTACACACCCTATATGTGTAACTCCGATATGTAAGTACCTAAGAAGGTTAATTAATTTATCAAATTCATTCCTTTATTTTGATACGTTTCTTGTGCTGCCTGGGGCAAAATGACCTAACCCCCCCCCCCCTCCCCCAGATTTAAATAAAATTAATAAAATCTTCCACCATGTTGTAGTCCCTTCCATACCCAACCTGACATATATTTCACTTCATATGGTTTGTTCTTACTTGGATGAGTAATAAGTGGATTAGTGAATGCTATTTGGCTATGTAGTTTCGCTGTTCTGATTGAAATTTTCTTATAAGAAGTATATTTAAAGGTTAAGTTTTTATTACGTTATAAATTTAATAAAAGTATATTTTTGGAATCAAAGAAAGGAAAAACTTGTTAAATGTTAAAAATACAAAGCTAAAATTTGTGTTTGATTTTAAGCAATCAATTATATTTATTAATTTTTCTTTTAAGAAAGGGAAATACATTATCAGTTTTGTAACGCGCGGTTATTAAATCAAAGAAACTTTATAGTTTTGGACAACATAGGCAATTCACGCTATGACGTCATTTGCGTGTTTATTAGAATACGTTAATTTTAATTTTATTTCGCAATATAAACAACGCACTAAAAGCAACTGATGTTTGGGGTTTCCCGATAACTCTGATTAAAATGTAATTCTTAGATCATATTTTTTAATCAAATTTGTTTTCATAACTTGTAAATTCAGATAAAATGCTTAAAATAGTTCCTTAGTTGTTACTTTAAATGTATTTGTAATTTATAATAATAATACTTAAACTTTCACTAAAATAAAAGCATATTTATTTTATTTTTGCGCATTTAAATTTATTCGATTTCCGTAAAATAATAGAAAATAATTATGATTGTTTTTAAGAATCCGAACGTATTTAAATATTTTTGGTTCTTTGGCGTTACGGTCGGCATAGCTCATTCTTATAAATAATATACTTGAATTTTGCATTTAATGTTTGAACACAAATAGGGTTTCGCAACCTTTTCTTTATTCTGTATCACCTACGACTTGTTTGACTAGGTCTCGCAACCCCTACCATAGTGTAGCAACGTATTTTCAAATTGGAAAAAAATGAATTTTCAATCTGTTTATTGAAATAAAAATGACAATAAACTGTAGAACTTATAAAATATATTTGTTTCTTAAGCCTTAAGGAAAAATGATAATGAGCAAATATTTTTTTTTAATTATCATGACTTAAAAATAAAAATAACTCCTGTTCTTATAATAACTTTTCCTCGCACCACTTGAAATGCCACCTTGCGCCAGTTGAAATGCCACCTCTAAACGCTTGAAATACCACTTCGCACCACTTGAAATGCCACCCTGGTCCTATGATACGGAACGCACCAATATGCCCATGGCACTATGACAATAAACACATCAATATGCCCATGACCCTACGATACTCAACACACCAAGTTGTCCATGGCCCTACGATACTCAACACACCAAGTTGTCCATGGCCCTATGATACTCAACACACCAAGTTGTCCATGGCCCTATGATACTCACCACACCAGTATGCCCATGGCCCTACGATACTCACGAGTATGCCCATGGCCCTACGATACTCAACACACCAAGTTGTCCATGGCCCTATGATACTCAACACAAAGTTGATGGAAGATTAGAGCACACAACGTTACAAGTCACGAGCAATTGATTTTTATTAATTAATTAATTTTTATGACGGATGCATAATCGTGGGTCTTAGGTATAAAATTTATGATGCAAGTGAACTGAAGGAATCCAATAGCACAATACTATTGGCGTAGGAAGATGGAGGCGTAAAGGCGCGATCTGCCCCCAGGTGCCACTTTTTTTTCTCTATATTAAGGGGGTTCATTTTCGATCTACTTGAAAGGGTTTACTGTTGCTGGGGAGGCGCTACTCCCTTAAAAACCACAATGTGTCACAAGCACACATCATGAAACGCTCGTTTTTTACATTATATTCCTTTTGCGCGAACTTGATATAATATTATATATATATATATATATATATATATATATATATATATATATACATACATACACACCAGAAATAACTCGCCAAATAATGTCAGAGAGAAAGAAAAAAACACAATATGTCACAAACACACAACATGAAACGCTCTTTTTTTATATTATATTCCTTTTGCGCGAACTTGATATAATATTATATATATATATATATATATATATATATATATATATATATATATATACATACATACACACCAGAAATAACTCGCCAAATAATGGCAGCGAGAAAGTCAGAACTTGCCACTTACTAAAGTTACTTAACAAAGCATGAATTCAAGTAAATCACTACATAAGAATCCTAATAATTAGTGTTAAGTATTAGGAATGGTATTTAGCGCGCCTATTGATCACAGCCATAACAGTTACAGCATAAAAATCATACATAGAGAATTATTACTTGGTATATATAATATATATTTCTATATTAACGATGGCAATATTTACATGCACTCAGGGGTAGACGGGGGAGTTCAAGCGGCCCGGGAAAAAAATCAAAGCGGCCTGGGGAAAAAATCATAGCGGCCTGGGGAAAAAATCATAGCGGCCCGGGAAAAAATCAAAGCGGCCTGGGGAAAAAATCATAGCGGCCTGGGGAAAAAATCATAGCGGCCCGGGGAAAAATCAAAGCGGCCTGGGGAAAAAATCATAGCGGCCTGGGGAAAAAATCATAGCGGCCCGGGAAAAAATCAAAGCGGCCTGGAGAAAAAATCATAGCGGCCTGGGGAAAAAATCATAGCGGCCTGGGGAAAAAATCATAGCGGCCTGGGGAAAAAACCCACAAAAAGCTGTCCTATCGTCATGACTTTTATTTTTATTATATCACCGGTCCTAGCGGCCCATCGGGAATCTTCCGGGTGTCCCGGCGGCCCAGTTCAACCCTGCATGCACTCCATAAAGGATGTTTGTAAATTGACTCATGCCATAATAATTGACCACGTCCGGTTTCCTGTCTCAGATTTACAACACATTTGTGTTTGTTATATACATTCAACTCGGCAAAATCTATAAGCCACCATTAAGTTATCTTTCGATTATAAATTCCACAATACATATTTATTCCTTGTCAATGTCTGCATAGTTACACCATAGCGTCACTCCACAGTTGTGCTACTACATGATGAGCACGTGACCAGCGACGTTACAAGATCTGACATTTACATTTAAATTCATGCCACGAGATGTTTACGACTTCCCGAATAATAATAATAATAATAATATATATATATTTTTTTAATTACGTCATTGAATCTGTAGGTCAAAAACTACTTACCAAGAGAGAAAAACTCAATCTCAAAGAAACCTATTCGCACTCTCGGCAGATAGCAGCAGCTGCAGCCAAAACACCACATTCAGCAGATGGAGGTCTATTACATATCCTCTTGATACATCGCATGCTAATCCCCCCCCCCTCATTCCCCCCTGATATATAAGACGTGTATTGGATTTTTATACAAAAGCGCATCGCGGCGAAGTCCGTTGACGAATAACATATGGCGTTAAGTCATGGCAAACTTCCGGTGCAGACTGACAAGAGTGATGAATAATGTCATCGCGGGGAAACCACTCCAAGTGACCCACGGGACAGTTTCTCTCTGAGGCCCTCAATTAGTAATCAATATAGCATCTTCTTTTTTTTAAACTTAAAAATGAAGATCTTGATTCCTTCTGGTCAAACTAGAGAGGACGAATTCGGCATTTCAAATAATTCTTTATGGAGATCTATCTACACAATAGAAGGGGATGAAAATCTACGCTACACAATTTAGGGGGAGGGGGGTGGACGGGAGAAAAATTACACAAAAGGGAAGAGAAATTAACACAATTTAAGGAAAGAGAAATGAACATCATTTAAGGAAAGAGAAATGAACATCATTTAAGCAAAGAGAACTGAACACAATTTAGGGGGAGAGAAATCAACACAATTTAGGGGGAGAGAAATCAACACAATTTAGGGGGAGAGAAATCAACACAATTTAGGGGGAGAGAAATCAACACAATTTAGGGGGAGAGAAATCAATACAATTTAGGGGGAGAGAAATCAACACAATTTAGGAGGGGGGTATCAATACAATTTTTTTTTTGGGGGGTGGGGGGTGGGGGGAATCAATACACTTGAGAGGGGACTTCAGCACAATTTGGGGACGTCAACACCATTGTAAAGAATAGCAAGTGAGTGGGACGAGTAGCTAAAACATAAGTGTTTGTGAAGTACAGCCACATGGAGCTACCATGAACGCATGATGTTTTATCTGGCCAATTTTATTGGAGTTTCACTGATTCCGACTCGGCAGCCAAGAAAAACAATTCACTAAGTTGGTTCCATTTTTAATCATCCCTACCGCACACCTCCTCGAGAAAAAACGCCGTGCCCGCCCATGAACATGTGTCCTGTTTTTAAGATCATAAAAAAAATTATTGTTGGCCTATAAAAACACTATTAACTCCTTAAAATAAAAGATACCCCCTCCCCCACACCCCCTTTTTTTCAATCCTTAAATCGTTGAAGCCCTAGTTTGTGAAGCCAGTGGTATTCCGACCTTGTGGGGAGCCCTAGTTTCTGAAGCCAGTGGTATTCCGACCTTGTGGGGAGCCCTAGTTTGTGAACCCACGGTATTCCGACCTTGTGGGGAGCCCTAGTTTGTGAAGCCAGTGGTATTCCGACCTTGTGAGGAGCCCTAGTTTGTGAAGCCAGTGGTATTCCGACCTTGTGGGGAGCCCTAGTTTGTGAAGCCAGTGGTATTCCGACCTTGTGGGGAGCCCTAGTTTGTGAACCCACGGTATTCCGACCTTGTGGGGAGCCCTAGTTTGTGAAGCCAGGGGTATTCCGACCTTGTGGGGAGCCCTAGTTTGTGAAGCCAGTGGTATTCCGACCTTGTGGGGAGCCCTAGTTTTTGAAGCCAGTGGTATTCCGACCTTGTGGGGAGCCCTAGTTTGTGAACCCACAGTGTTCCGACCTTGTGGGGAGCCCTAGTTTGTGAAGCCACGGTATTCCGACCTTGTGGGGAGCCCTAGTTTGTGAACCCACGGTATTCAGACCTTGTGGGGAGCCCTAGTTTGTGAACCCACGGTATTCCGACCTTGTGGGGAGCCCTAGTTTGTGAACCCAGTGGTATCCTGACCTTGTGGGGGGCCCTAGTTTGTGAACCCACGGTATTCTGACCTTGTGGGGAGATGTAGGATGATATCCCGGGCTGACGGTATTCTGACCTTGTGGGGGAAATGTAGGATGATATCCCCGGCTGGTCTTTTTGTTGTTGAACGGCTTCTCAAAGCGTCTCAACCATTTGTTGTTCAATAGTCTCTTTAACTGTTTGAACTATTTGCTATTCAATAGTTTCCCAAAGCTTCTCAATTTATTTGCTGTTCAATGGCTTCTCGTCATGTCTCATCTATTTGTTGATCTATGGTTTCTCAACGTGCATATGCAGCGTAGCATGAATAATTCCGAATCGATTTCTTGCTCAGTGTCATGTCTATTTGAGATTTTTTAAAATTGTTATGAATATAACTAAAACTCATATATTTTTGTGGATAGACAACATAAACAAAGAAACATGTGGGAAATCAAATTGCGTTTTTTTTGTTTAGAAAAATAGCACAACATTGTCAACTCTCGGTTTGGTCTTTTTCACTGCTTGGACGCATTCTTAGGTTAACATTTAATCCGGACTCAGCTCGCCATTCAGTTTGAGACATTAATTTACACAACGGCCCAATGGTCCGAGAAAATTTCACTCTGAACAGACATCACCTTACACTGAACAGACATCACCTCGTTCTCCCTCGAACTAGACACCGCTTCACACTGAACAGACATCACCCCATTCTCCCTCGACTCAGACACCACTTCACACTGACCAGACATCACCTCAATCTCCTGCGAACCACACAATCTGCTTCGTGACAGTCAGTGACGAGATCCCATTGTGGTCAGACGTCAGTGTCACACGGGGCTCGTGTTAGTGACACATGACCACAGGGCACCAGGTGATGAAAAACCCTAACACTCAAACCATTGTCCGTACGGCCAGATGTGAGATCATTGTGTCATCGTACAAAAATGCAATGTACAATATCCATGATGTCATTCATTCTGATCAGGGGAGTCTACCCAAAGGAGGGGGGGGGGGTGGGAAGGTAACAGTTGCTTCCAATCTAAGTGAGGGGGACCCCACTTCCCTTTTATTTATTTATTTATTTATATTTTTTGACTGCCATTGAATTTTTCTAGATAACTAAATTAACATGGGAAAGGAATAAAAACATTTTAAAAATTTTTTTTCTTTAAATTATATTATTTTTTAAAATTTATTTTTATTATTATTATGTGGTTTGGGAAAGGGGTAATTTGTTTTTACCCTCTAGTATGAAATGACACATATTGAAACCGCACCCCCATTCAGCCGCCCAACCAGGTATTAGATTATAAAAGAGTTAAGCTAAAATAAAAATAATAGACTTTCTAAAAAAAAACATTTTTGAACAATCACTTTATTTTGTATAATTGATTTGCTGAAAACTGTGAAAAATTATCGAGCTATTACCGATATTATATTAGTTTGTTTATCAATATTATTATTTAATAGTCAACAATTTTCTAACCATATTTAACTGTAGATTTTTGTATTCATAAGTGAACTGCTGAAATAAATACCACTAGCATGAGGGGGTTGTACCAAACAGAATTTACCAAGTCCAAGGACTGGGGAGGGGGTGGCTTCCATCAATCGGGGCGGGGATACGGACGTCCTTGAATCTCATTCATATATATGTAGAGAGAGAGAGAGAGAGAGAGAGAAGTAAACTGTTGTATAAATACAGAAAGATACGAGATGGAGTGAAAGAGAAAAAAAATACCAAACAAATCTTGAAGAAATAAAAATAAGCTTTACTAGTAGTAGTAGACCGAGTTAGAGAGATAGAGAGAGGGAGAGAGAGAGAAGAGATAGAAATAGAGATAAAGATAAACAGATGGAGGGACAGAGATAGGGAAAGACAGAGAGAGAGAGAGAAAGAGATAGAAACGGGGAGAGTGGGGAACGGATAGAGGGAGAAAAAAGGTCAGGGAGAGAAAAATGGATAAAGAGAGAGGGGGGGAGAAAGGGATAATGATAGAGAAAAGAAAGATAATGAAATGAAGAGAGCAATATATATAGAGATGGAGAGAAAGAGATACAGAAAGAGAGAGAGAGAGAGAGAGAGAGAGAGAGAGATAGGGATTGTTATAGAGAGAGATAGAGAGAGACAGGGAAAGAAAAAAGATAGAGAAAGACAGAGAGGGAGAGAAAGAGATAGAGATAGAAAGAGATCGAGAGTGAGGGAGGGAAAGAGAGAGGGAGCCACATGATAAGAGGGAACGAGCGACAGGAAGGGGAGTGCTTAATGGAGTGGATACGGAACTGAGCTGATTGAACCGCACTTTGGTCAGATTTTAATGAGATCAAACCAGGTGCATCTACAGCACCCGAAGCCGGCCTGTCAGGCTGCACTCAAACAAACCAACACAAGCAGGACGGTGGATCTCAAACGTGTCTTTATTTGAGTCTCCGCGTGCCATTGAAAAGGTGAGCGCGTTAAGGTGAGGGCATGCTAAATAAGCATAAAAATCAAATTTGTTTCAAATCAACATGCACAAAGCCGACTGCATTGCAAAATTCGTATCTTGGCTTTTCCGAGCCAGGTAATTGTCGCCTCATCAGGTTCTTCATCAAATTTCTAGAATTGTTGCCATTCACCTTTTTAAAAAATGAAATATTCACAGCGCTTTGAATTGGAGAAATGTGAATGTGAGACTTGTTGATATTTTTATTTTGAATTTTTATAAGCATCCTAGTCTAGTGCCAATTATTGTTAAACAATTTTTGCGTTTGTTTGTTTAGGAAAAAAAATATATTTTGCTGTGACTCCAAACCTAGTCCTACAGTGACGTTGGTCAACACGCGCGAGCCGTAACCCTCCCCCCCCCACCACTCC
>CAXITT010000788.1:152528-208253 GCA_964033795.1 Lymnaea stagnalis
ATTTTGATTTTTATTTCCCCCAACGTCAAAAAACGTTTTAACAAAAATTTTTTTTTGTTTATCTGGGCCATGGGGGAGAATGTTTTAAGAAAAAAAAAACAGAAAAAAAAAACAACAGCAGGAACCGACCGGAAGCGTTAGAAAAGCCAAGGAAATTGAATTTCTGAGCTTTATGTCAAGCTCCCGTGTGTTTGGGCGGAGCGGAGCTAAACATTCATCAACTATTATTGAGTTGTTTAATTTTTGAGCTTGTCCCCCCCCCCCCCTTTTTCCCCAATTTCATCCGCTGTTCATGGCGGCGGGTTTTAAACTTGTCAGGTTTTTTTACAATTATTTTAACACACGCTAAGAAAATAATAAACACTTTTTTTTTTTTTTTTTAAATTCTGCTTTTATTTATTATTCATGTTTATTGAAAGTAGCATTGCACATAATAGTATTTTATAAATGAACCGTATAATCTAATAATAAATAATAATTTGCTTACTGCTTCCTGATCCCAAACGACACAGTCATAAAATTTCTGAGCACTTAAATGGTGTATCACGTCATAAAATCTTGAAAGTGTTTCCTGAGCCTGATGGCAGATGTGTAGGTTGGGACGGCGGACCCTCCCTTCCCCCCCCCCACTTTCTCCCCGGGCGGTCCATGATTTTTAACTCACGAACACCTTATAACATAGTCTCAATATACAAAGCTAACATAAGCCAAGTCGAGACATTGCAGTGGACGGAAATAAGGCCGCGCTCACCTTAACAAAGTGCCACCCGAGGGCGGACTCCCCTCTGCCCTCGGTCTCCCCTCTGCCCCCGGACTCTTTTCCGCCCTCGGTCTCCCCTCCGCCCTCGTACTCCCCTCTGACCTTGGTCTCCCCTCCACCCTTGGACTCCCCTCCGCCCTCGGTCTCCCCTCCGCCCTCGGACTACTCTCCGCTCTCGTACTCCCCTCTGCCCTCAGTCTCCCCTCTGCCCTCGGTCTCCCCTCTGCCCTCGGTCTGCCCTCTGCCCTCGGACTCCCCTCCGCTCTCGGACTCCCCTCTGCCCTTGGTCTCCCCTCTCCCCTCGGTCTCCCCCCCTCCCACCGCCCTCGCTCTCCCCTCCGCCCTCGGACTACCCTCCGCTCTCGTACTCCCCTCTGCCCTCAGTCTCCCCTCCGCCCTCGGTCTCCCCTCTGCCCTCGGTCTGCCCTCTGCCCTCGGACTCCCCTCCGCTCTCGGACTCCCCTCTGCCCTTGGTCTCCCCTCTGCCCTCGGTCTCCCCTCCGCCCTCAGTCTCCCCTCTGCCCTCGGACTCCCCTCCGCCCTCCCTTTTCTACGCCAGTGCTTAAAGCCAAAGCAAATGTATTCGACACAGTTACCAAATATAGACGGGCGTATAATTCTGCGTCTTTAAGACCAGAGTGACCAATTTAGTTACGCATGTTTTTGCTTTAGACCATTGGCTCTCAACAATTTTTTTCCCTCCGATTCCCCTTTTTCACTATTCTTCAAAAGATAATTCACCAACCTTTGTACCAAGATTTGTTAATTTTTTTTTCTGGCACCCGTCTATCACAATGTGACCATGGTGAAGACGTCACAATGTGACCATGATGTAGACGTCACAATGTGACCATGGTGTAAACTCACAATGTGACCATGGTGTAGACTCACAATGTGACCATGGTGTAGACTCACAATGTGACCATGGTGTAGACTCACAATGTGACCATGGTGCAGACGTCAATGTGACCATGGTGCAGACTTCACAATGTGACCATGGTGCAGACGTCACAATGTGACCATGGTGCAGACGTCACAATGTGACCATGGTGCAGACGTCACAATGTGACCATGGTGCAGACGACACAATGTGACCATGGTGCAGAGTCACAATGTGACCATGGTGCAGACGTCACAATGTAACCATGGTGCAGACGTCACAATGTGACCATGGTGCAGACGTCACAATGTGACCATGGTTCAGACGTCACAATGTGACCATGGTGCAGACGTCACAATGTGACCATGGTGCAGAGTCACAATGTGACCATGGTGTAGACGTTACAATGTGACCATGGTGTAGACGTCAAACTGCTTTAGTATGTTGAAAGTGTGATCTCATCACCACAACAGATCCATTTGTGTGTGTGGTTGAATGATGATTATATAAATCGCGACACACTAGAATTCCGTTTGAATCGTCATCATTTAAAAAGTGAGTTCAAAATATTTGGCGGTTACAGTTTTGGACATTATTTATTTCGGATTGCCGGGTTCCGGTTTACAACCCGACAGTCCGGTGTTATAGAAGACAATCAGTGAAAAAACAAATCAATTCAAACCAGTATTTGATTTTTTTTCTATAAAAAAAAATCAAAGTAAAACCAACAAAGAAAACCCACACACAAATTCACACAATTTGTGAAAGCTTTGAAGAAGGAAATGACGTGAAGTTGTCCAGTATTTTGGAAAAGCGATCTGGCAACAGAGGACATTAGCTATCATGCCATGGACCAACTTGAAAACGTATCTCAATTATCCACTTCAAAGACTTGTTTTGTTTTTTTTTTTGTTTTTTTGTTGTTGTTTTTTTGGTGGTTTTTTTTTTGGTACTTGCATTAAAGTATCATAACTGCAAAGGATCTCTCAAAGAATTCTAGCTTTATGTTCAAGATCGTTAAAGCAGACAAATGTTGAAATCTCCGAGCTGTCAGCTGCAAGCAGTACGTGGATCTGAAGCGTCTCAAACATGCCAAGTCCATCATACTGATCTGGCGGGTCTTAGCACGACTGGAACAAGCAGAAACGAGGATGGAAATCAATGAGGATGTTTTGTTCAATGCTGCAACGAGCCATAGCAGTCCAGACACGTGGTGGTGTAATGTACCACCTAGTAAAAGTCTAGACGCATAGTGGTGTAATGTCCCACCTAGTAGCAGTCCAGACACGTGGTGGTGTAATGTCCCACCTAGTAAAAGTCTAGACGCATAGTGGTGTAAGTCCCAATTGCGGCAAATGATTGTAATGAGTACTGATATAAGCACGCAAATATAAACTAACCAGCAGTGAAAAAAAAAATTAACCTAACACTAATTGAAAGATAGAACCACGAGTGTAGATACATTTACATTGTATCACTTAGTGCAGTGGTTCCCAAACTGTTTATATTTTAGCGCCCTTGCTGTATCAATGTTTTCCTCGATACGCCAAATGTATAATTCTAATAAGTGCATGGAAAGAGGAGAATTTAATTTTTGAAATCAAGGGGCAGGCAAAACAATGATTTAATTATTTTTTTTTTAAAATTAATTTCACAGAGCAGGATTAATTAAAGATTAAACAACCCAAAATGTAAAATCGAGGTCAGGGGTGAATATTCAAGGGAATTTCAGATTAGAAAATGTGTAAGCCAATGAGGCTCACTTTCTTGTATGCTATTTAACCTAACATTAGAGATAGTTTTAAGAACCAAAGATATTGACACCCCAGGAACGATCGAATCCTACTTTGTGAGGGAAACCCAAGACCCATAAACAATAGGCGCTCTCGACAACCAACCCCTAGAGCACGCCTGCACAACTCAAAATGTAAGGCGCGCCGTAATACTTCATGAAAACCTTGTGCGGGCCAAAGAAAATAGAACAGGGGGGGGGGGGGGAAAGCTTTGAACAAAATAATAAGAATAAAGAATATTTTGTTAAGTCGTGGGCCGCAAAGTGGGTAATGGCGGGTCATATGCGGCCCGCGGGCCGTATGTTGTGCAGGACTGCCCTAGAGTATCTTGTGTATGCTGATGACACAGCACTGTTTGGGAAAAAGTAGTAAAGACATATACAAACTTTTTTTTGAATTAAAAGACGCATCGCTGCAAATACGACTGGAAGTTAACACTAACAAAACAAAAAAATTATAATACATAACTTTTTTTAAGAGCAAAAAAGACAAAGAAAGCCATTAAAATTAGAAACGACGCTTTGGCAAAAATATATCTCTATGCCAATAGCTAAGATCCTTGATAAGCGAAAGAAATGAATTACTAAAAGAAATAAAAGGAAGAGTATCGGCAGGAAGCGGGGCCTATTTCAGTAGTCAGAAAAGCTCAATGTTCAAACAGATGAGATGTAATGAAAACAGTAAAAGAGAAACAAAACAAAAAAACTATGCATGAAGCTGTAATCACAGAAGGAGTAGTATACGCAAGTGAAACTTGGACACTAACAAAAATGGCAGAAGTCCTGTTAAAAACATGGGAGAGAAAAGTTCACCGGAAAATATACGGACCAACACTGGGTGAATATGGATGGAGAATACGAACCAATCAGGAATTGTATAGTCTTTATCAGGATCCCACGCTAGTAGCAGAAATAAAAAAAGGGCAGGCTACGCTGGGCGGGACATTTATAAATAGTGTAAATGACAGAGGATTGAAGAGGGTGCACCATCAAAACCCTAGAGGCAAACGGCTCAAAGGCAGACCTAAGCCTGGATGTATAGATGATGTTGAAAAAGATCTACAACATATGGTAATCCAAGCAATGTTCCCTTTAAGCTGCGCGGCTGAGCGGCAGCGCAGCAATCTCACAGACGCCGCGCAGCAGTTTTGAGTACCGCGCAGCTAATTTCCACTTAAGTGTGTGTTTGTGTCTGTAGGCTGAAAATTTTACGCACAAAAAAATTGATGCTGCAAAAATTTGCACACAACTTAATGATTTTGCATACGAGCCAACAAACCTTAGAGGGAACATTGAATCCAAGCATATAAAAGAAAAACACCAGTTAGGTTTTAGTGGAAGGAAGTGGTGAGGCAGGCCACAGCCTTACATGGGCTGTAGCGCCACATGGAAGCTTGTCCATTAAATGAACCATTTGTACAGATTTCTGCAGAAAGTCATTTCTGAATGCGTTACGGACGAGCAAGGTGTCGCGTACTATTACATTGAATTATTCCCTGCGCATTAACTGGGGATTTATTTGTAATGTATAGCTGCGACCTCATAAGTCCGTCAACTGCGCCCTTTGTCACTCACTGTGTCAGTGAATTTAAATAAGACTTGACCTAAAATACATTAATCATGTTCATTTAAAAGATTGTTCCCGATGCTAATGACTACCAATGAAATTTATGTTCTAGAAAAAATATACATTACTTTTTTAAAATTCCTGATAACATAGTAGAAATATTTCAGGTTTTATTACAATTTTTACATAGATGAGTTAAATGTGTATATTATATTGGTGTTTTAGAGCTTCCAAGATATTTATGTTATGGAACTGACAATATAGTGGTGCTATGGAGCTCACAATACAGTGGTGTTATGGAGATAACAATATAGCGGTGTTATGGAGCTCGCAATATAGTGGTGTTATGTAGCTGACAAAATAGTGGTGTTATGGAGCTTACAAAATAATGGTGTTATGGAGATAACAGTATAGTGGTGTTATGGAGATATCAATTTAGAGGTGTTATGGAGCTCACAATATAGTGGTGTTATGTAGCTGACAAAATAGCGGTGTTATGGAGCTCACAATATAGTGGTGTTATGTAGCTGACAAAATAGTGGTGTTATGGAGCTTACAAAATAATGGTGTTATGGCGATAACAATATAGTGGTGTTATGGAGATATCAATTTAGTTGTGTTATGGAACTCACAAAATAGTGGTGTTATGGAGATAACAAAATAGTGGCGTTAAGGAGTTCACAATATAGTGATGTTATGCAGCTCACACTATGGTGGTGTTATGGAGCTAACACTATTGATCCTCTTGTGTAATCATAGCATCCCAATGACACAGAACCAAGAGCTGGTCACTGAATCATAAATTACATCAATAACTGCAGTAATTTAATCGTCCAATCTCCCCCTCCCCCCCCCCCNGATTTCCAATAAGATTTAAACCCTCAAAGTAGCTGACGAACTCGGAGACAATATCTGGCACACCACTTCTCCCCCCCCCCTTCCCGCCCCGCACTCAGATTTTGTGTGGGGTTTTCTTCTGGATCCGTCACTTTTAAGAACATACGAGATATGTGACAGAAAAGGTATGAAGGATTGATGTCAAGAACTGATCAATTATAAGTGTTACAACAACAGTGTTAGTGTAAAAAAAAAAGTAATTTTCCAAAACATCTACACGGTCCACAATGAGGCAATGAATTAGATTTGATATTTTGATTTTTTTTGGAGTTAGTTTTCTTTATTCAATTTTGTCTTTGTTTTGTCTTTACTGAGTCTTTGTTTTGTCTTTGTTTTGTCTATGATGTGTCTTTGTTTTGTCTTTGTTGTGTCTTCATTTTGTTTTTGTTGTATCTTTGTTGTGTCTTTGTTTTGTCTTATCTGTTTTTAATGTGCCTTTGTTCTGTCTTTGTTTTGTATTTGTTTTGTTTTTGTTGTGTTTATGTTTTGTCTTTATTGTGTCTATGTTCTGTCTTTGTTGTGTCTTTTTTTTTCTTTTTTGCATTTGTTTTGTCTTTGTTTAGTTTTTTGTGTCTTTGTTTTGTCTTTGTGGTGTTTTTGTTGTGTCTTTCTTTATCTTTATTGTTTCTATGTTCTGTCTTTGTTTTGTCTTTGTGGTGTTTTTGTTGTGTCTTTCTTTATCTTTATTGTTTCTATGTTCTGTCTTTGTTTTGTCTTTGTTTTGTTTTTGTTTTGTTTTTGTAGTATCTTTGTTGTGTCTTTGTTGTTTCTTTATGTCTTTATTTTGTCTTTGTTTTGTTTTTGTTGTGTCTTTGTTTTGCCTTTGTGGTGTCTGTGTGGTGTCTTTGTTTTGTCGTTGGTGTGTCTTTGTTGCGTCTTTGTTTTGTTTTTGTTGTTTTTGTTGTGTCATTGTTGTGTCTTTGTTCTGTCTTTGTTCTGTCTTTGTTATGACTTTGTTTTGTATTTGTTGTGTCTATGTTTTGTATTTGTTGTTTCTATGTTATGTCTTTGTTGTGTCTTTTTGTCTTTGTTGTGTCTTTGTTTTGTTTTTGTTGTGGCTTTGTTTTGTTTTTGTTTTGTCTATGTTGTGTCTTTTTATGGTTTTTGCTGTGTCTTTGTTGTGTCTTTATTGCATCTTCATTTTGTTTTTGTTGTGTCTGTGTTGTTTCTTTATGTCTTTATTTTGTCTTTGTTTTGTTTTTGTTGTGTCTTTGTTGTTTCTTTATGTCTTTATTTTGTCTTTGTTTTATTTTTGTTGTGTCTTTGTTTTGCCTTTGTGGTGTCTGTGTGGTGTCTTTGTTGTGTCTTTGGTGTGTCTTTGTTGTGTCTTTGTTTTGTTTTTGTTGTTTTTGTTGTGTCATTGTTGTGTCTTTGTTCTGTCTTTGTTCTGTCTTTGTTATGACTTTGTTTTGTATTTGTTGTGTCTATGTTTTGTATTTGTTGTTTCTATGTTATGTCTTTGTTGTGTCTTTTTGTCTTTGTTGTGTCTTTGTTTTGTTTTTGTTGTGGCTTTGTTTTGTTTTTGTTTTGTCTATGTTGTGTCTTTTTATGGTTTTTGCTGTGTCTTTGTTGTGTCTTTATTGCATCTTCATTTTGTTTTTGTTGTGTCTTTTGTGTGTCTTTGTTCTGTCTTATCTGTTTTTGCTGTGTCTTTGTTCTGTCTTTGTTTTGTATTTGTTTTGTTTTTGTTGTGTCTATGTTTTGTCTTTGTTGTGTCTATGTTCTGCCTTTGGTGTGTCTCTTTTGTCTTTTTTGTCTTTGTTTTGTCTTTATTATTTTTGTGTGCCTTTGTTTTGTCTTTGTGGTGTCTTTGTCATATCTTTGTTTTGTCGTTGGTGTGTCTTTGTTCTGCCTTAGTTTTGTTTTTATTGTTTTTGTTGTGTCTTTGTTTTGTATTTGTTGTGTCTTTGTTTTGTTTTTGTTATTTCTATGATTTATCTGTGTTTTTTGTGTGTCTATGTTCTGTCTTTGTTTTGTCTTATTTGTGTCTTTGTTTTGTTTTTGATGTGTCTATGTTCTGTCTTTGTTTTGTCTTAGTTGTGTCTTTGTTTTTGTTGTGTCCATGTTTTGTCTTTGATTTTTTTGTCTATGTTCTGTCTTTGTTTTGTCTTTGTTTTGTCTTAGTTGTGTTTATGTTGTGTCTTTGTTTTGTCGTTTTTGTGTCTTGTTTTGTTTTTGTTGTGTCTAAGTTTTGTCTTTGTTGTGTCTATGTTATGTCTTAGTTGTGTCTAAGTTCTGTGTTTGTTGTGTCTTTGTTGTGTCTTTATTTTCTTTTTGTTATGTCTTCGTTCTATCTTTGTTGCGTCTTTGTTGGGGCTATCTTTAGACTTCAATGTGCCTTTGTTGTCTTTATTTTGTCATTATTTGTTTTTCTTTTGTCTTTGTTTTGACTTTGTTTCTTGTTTGTTTCATATTTTTTGGGCAGTATTCAAAATCGAATTTCCATTTTAGATTCCTCAGTCCCGCCCGGGGAGCTTGGTGGTGATGGAGGGTGGGATAGATTTTAATGATTTTTGTGTGTCCGTTCCGTTGTCTGCGACTGACACAACAAAAATATGTGTCCTAGATAGTGTTGTTTTCCTCGCAGGGGCGTAGCAAGGGTTAGTGCCAGCTTAGGGGAGCCACATTTTTTTCGCCCCTGCACAAAAATAATTCTCAATAAGCCCCTCAATATAAGTAAAAAAATGCCGCCCTAGGCGGACCACGCCTTCCCTCCGCACCCCCTTCCTACGCCACTGCTCCCTCGGTTTAAATAAAAATAAATATTTTGTCTTAAATGTCGGGCTACGTCACACATACATGGATGTTGACTACATTTCTTGCTAAGCCTCTGGTGACTCTCTCCACAACTCCAGACTCGAGTGTAATTGATCGACTAGAGTTAAGGATAAACCAACTATGCTCTATTTCATTTCATAATACAGGTTTATGTCAAGTTCGTGGCCATGTCAAATCGAGTGCTTTTTGTATCTGTCTCAAATTTATTTTAAAAAAACATTCAAGCTTCTGTATCAGTGGTTCTCAATATTTCTAATGCCGCGACCTTTAAATACAGTTCCTCATGTTGTGGCGACCCCTAGCCACAAAGATTATTTTCATTGATACTTTATAACTGTAGAGCATATTGGTTTTCAGATTGTCTTAGGCAACCCTTGGAAAAAGGTCGTGCGACCCCCAAAAGGGTCGCGAACCACAGGTTGAGAACCGCTGTTCTGAATAGTTAAAGAAAATATCTAAATATCTCGAACAGAAACATATTTTTCTTATACCGTATTTATTGGTGTATAACACGCACTTTTTCTCACTGAAAATAGGGGGGGGGGATCATGTGTGCGTGTTATACGCCGATATAATGCTTAGTTTTTTTCTCCTGAAATTTCCTTCTTAAATTGAGGTGCGTGTTATGCACGTGGGCGTGTTATACACCAATAAATACGGTAATTAAAAAAAATAGATCAAATCATTTCCCTCCACGCCCCAACCCCCGTTATTTATTTTTTTTTTAAAAGCTGTTAGGTGATTTGTTGCTGGAACATGTGTCCTTGACCCAAGCCCTTCAAGAAAGTTATCTTGATAATTTTTTTAAATTTTTTTTTTTAAATTTAATAAACGTTAGCATTTGTTATATTAAATATTCAGAAACAGAAATGAAAAAAAAAAAAAAATTACTTACAAAACTTCTTCGTGTAATCTCCGAGATGGCGAAAGTCGCTTTTCCTGGAAATTTGAAGTTCCCACCTTTTAGTAGCGCGGCCACACGGCAGTACAAGGTTTCAGGTCAGAACTTGTCACACAAAAAAAAAGAATCAATCGCCGGGTTTGAGGTAAAGCCTTACTAAAGTTCAATGAAAACTTACAAGTGGGTCAGAACACCTAAATAAAATATCGAGCAAGCCTCATTTTTCTTTTCTTTTATTTCTTCAGTTTCCTGGGTCATATCTACTTGACAACTGGCTACCGTAGCTACGAATAAAACATGTTAGACTCTTTTTTCCTCTAGTAATTGCCGTTAAGTTTTAAAATTTTTCTTTCATATTAAAATGACAACTAAATATTTAAAACAAGTAAAGAAATAAATGGGGGCAGTGGTCGGAATGTTCAATAAAAATTACATATCAGTAGTATTTTTTTAAATTTTATTATTATATTTAAACAAAAATATTTAGTCACTTTTGCGTCTACAACTGATTTGATTTTTTTTTAAAAATTATATCACGTCGGCGCAACTCTGAAAGATCTTAAACACGACAGCGTAACCAAAGATAAAATCACGCCATGTTAAAATATGTTGTTTTTTTTTTTTCTTTTTAAATAACGCTCATCATCCCATTGTACCTAATTTAAGATGCGTAAAACACGCGACATCAGAGCTGCGATAATGTCATGAACTTTTTGTCATGACCAGACCCACTGTACTACGACTTGTTCCGCACATTATTTTGATATCACCCCTGTTAAATAGGTTATATGAACCAACCTTGCCCAGCTCAGAAAACGATTTGAAGACATTCACAAATCGAATTTCACGTC
Source organism: Lymnaea stagnalis (assembly GCA_964033795.1). Lineage (NCBI taxonomy): Eukaryota > Metazoa > Mollusca > Gastropoda > Lymnaeidae > Lymnaea > Lymnaea stagnalis. The sequence continues at coordinate 162,955 of CAXITT010000788.1, forward strand.
TAACAAATGAACAACAAAAAATAATAGTGTCGACAAAGTGACGAAAAGACCATAGGGCGAGAAAACGCGCGACACTTATTGTGTGTGTGTAAATTGGGGGGGGGGGGGAAGGGAACGACAAGAAGAGAAACTAAAAGGAGGAACAAAAAAACATGGTCGCAGGGATATGGAACCGTCACCTGAGATGACGTGGAAGTGGTCCCGTGTGAAGCAACTGGTGACGTGCGACACCTTGAGGTGAAACGTGACAACTAAAAAAAAAAATAAGAATAATAAAAGAGATTATTTGGAAGTCGATAGGAGAACAATACAAAGTGATGGACGCAGTGGTTCTCAGTATGCTGCTGTGCGATACAAAAAAAAAAAACAACAACTAAAACACGGATGACAACTCATGACGCGAAGAGACTACCCTGCTAATGGTAGGGTAAGATCAGAGCCTATGCGTGGACCCTGCAACCCATTCGTCTGACAGGGGCCCCATATATATTTAACGGGTCTTAAGTTGTGATGTAGAGGGGAAAAAATAGGTAAATTATCAAAGCTGAACCGCAAGGTAACAAAACCAGAAAGTGATATTTGACGTCCAAAACTCAGGCCTTTGCTCAGGGTAAACAATAGTTTAATAAGCAATAATCTATTTTTTAAAACTTAATCACTTAGAACAATTTAATTTTTTATAATCTTCAAAACATATTTTTATCTAAATCTACACCACTTCCCTACTTCATTACTTCACCACTTCTCTTCTCATGCATGTTTTGTAATTAAAATATATCAGCCCCCCCTTCCCCCCCCCTCACAACCCAAATTATAATTTGGCCAACACCCCGGTCAACTTTTTTCTTCCTACGTCTTTAAGGCTTACGCCCCTGAGTAAACTCAAAAGTCTATCGATGTGGTTTCTCTATGTTTCTTGCATCTACTATCAGTAGATAATTAGGAGTCAAGTGATATGAACGCAGTTAATCACGTGGAATCGCGATGGACCATTGGTAAGGCCCATTCTAAAATCCTCCTTTAAAACGTAGTTTACGCTGAGTGTGTGAGAGAAAAAGAGCAAACGTCTTGTGTTTTTGACCTGGCAAAACAGAACACGGTTTAGAGCTGACTGAAGTGTGGTATTGAGCCCCCTGTCTGAAGTGTGGTATTGAGCCACCTGACTGAAGTGTGGTATTGAGCCCCCTGTCTGAAGTGTGGTATTGAGCCACCTGACTGAAGTGTGGTATTGAGCCACCAGACTGAAGTGTGGTAATGAGCCACCTGACTGAAGTGTTGTATTGAGCCACCTGACTGAAGTGTTGTATTGAGCCACCTGACTGAAGTGTTGTATTGAGCCACCTGACTGAAGTGTGGTAATGAGCCACCTGACTGAAGTGTTGTATTGAGCCACCTGACTGAAGTGTTGTATTGAGCCACCTGACTGAAGTGTTGTATTGAGCCACCAGACTGAAGTGTGGTAATGAGCCACCTGACTGAAGTGTTGTATTGAGCCACCTGACTGAAGTGTTGTATTGAGCCACCTGACTGAAGTGTTGTATTGAGCCACCTGACTGAAGTGTTGTATTGAGCCACCTGACTGAAGTGTGGTATTGAGCCACCTGACTGAAGTGTGGTATTGAGCCACCTGACTGAAGTGTTGTATTGAGCCACCTGACTGAAGTGTTGTATTGAGCCACCTGACTGAAGTGTGGTATTGAGCCACCTGACTGAAGTGTTGTATTGAGCCACCTGACTGAAGTGTTGTATTGAGCCACCTGACTGAAGTGTTGTATTGAGCCACCTGACTGAAGTGTGGTATTGAGCCACCTGACTGAAGTGTTGTATTGAGCCACCTGACTGAAGTGTGGTATTGAGCCACCTGACTGAAGTGTGGTAATGAGCCACCTGACTGAAGTGTGGTATTCATTCAGGTGGCTCAATTGTGATAATTTTTTGTCATCATACTTTTTTTTTTTAAACGGAGAGAGGAAATAGATATTCTTTTGTTTAAAACAGTACACCGAAATCAATTCCTACTTACTAATAGCTTATGGTTTTAGAAATTAGACTTTCTAGTGATTTGATCAAACAATTGAACGAATTAAAACCCAGAAATGGGAAATCAAGTCCAATATGAAAGCATCTCAGCAAAACACGTACTATTTTTTTTTCCATTACCAGGACTTGCTTCACCCAAATGGCATGCCGTTAAAAATAAACATACTCAATCCCACGTGAGGTTGTACAAGATAGTTCCGACAATTAAAATAAGAAAGTTCCTAGACCCATTTCGTTTTATTGTTGATGAGATGCCAGATGAAATTAGAATCGAGTGATCAGCAGTTAAATGATTTTTTTGAAATTCATTTTTTTTTAAAAATAGAAACTGACAAACCTTTATAAGTGGCTTGCTCCCAGGTGAGTAACGTGAAGATCTTAAAGACTTTGGAAGGTGATTTTTAAAAAAAGAATATCATTTAGCGCAGTTATCGGGAATTTCGTTTTGTTTTCTCCTTGAAAAATAGAACAAACTTATTTTTGGCGGGTTGGGGCTAAACATTTGACAGAAAGTGTTGTCATCGGCAACAGGTCTCTGTGCCAAGTTTCAGCGCGATAGGTTATCGGAAAGTGGGTCAATTAGCCGTCATGTGTCATCTGACTATATCATTGTCAGCAAATCGCCACTTCCTTTGCTTCGTGTATACATTTTGACATGAAAAATAAAACTGTGTCATGCATGTATTAAATTTATGGCAATTTTCTTATTATTGATGCAGGGCACATGGATTTGGAACAATCTATTCGCCCCACCCCACCCCCACCCCCAAACGGTCGAGATCTTCATATCGGCCCACGTCAAAAACAAAGTTTGCTAACCCTTGGCCAAGGCCTTGACCTATGTTGGCCTGATTGGGGAATCCGGCCTGTAATGAATGGCATCATCATTTGAATCCGTTCATTTTAAAACATAGACCTCGATTAAACGAGAACATTTCTTCGTGACTGAGAGCCGCTCACCGTGGCTGCCACTGCGCATATTCGCATGCACAAAAAAAAAAAAAAAATGACAGGAAAAAATAAATATGCTTTTACCGAATTTCTTGTGGTAATCCCCGGTGGCCGGAGGTGCGCTTCCTTTGGCGCCTGAATCAAGCCCCCCCCCCCCAGACACCATAACGAGGATCACGTCAGAAGCAGCTTTAATGTGTGGTCACGCATTAGCGGTGAAAAGAAAAAAAAGTGTTTTTTTTTCTTCTTTTTTTTCTTCTTATGTTTTTGTTTGAAGGAAGTGGCAAGGGAAAAAAAGAGGGGGGGATCCTCGCTTGCCTGTAAACATTGTTTTTACCTGTGTTGTTACAATCAGGCGGCATCTGGAGTCGGGATAAGAGAGGTGAAGTGGCGGCCAAATAGATTTGACAATGTAAACCATTTTATATCTTTCCCCCCATCAATGCAAAGGTTGTAAGGGGTAAGGAGTCACCAGAGCTTTAGATGCTAAGACCCCAAGCTATTTAGGTGCTTAAATCACGATTGATTTAGGTTTTGGTGCTAAGATCACCAAGGACTGTGTTGAAGAGCGCAGGCTCTGTGTGGATATATTATTAGAAAAATCAGTTTTTAAAGATATACAGTGGCAGAGTCGTCCCATACACCTATACGCCAGGGGCACTAGTTTGTAGTCAATGGACTCCCTCACAGGAAGTCAATGGAGATCTTTAAGAACTGGGGTGATGTGGTCAGATTTTGTTTTAGACGATATGGACCATTGCTTGCGTCAATCAACCGTGGTGCTATGAACCAAAGCTGAAGTCCAAAACACGATCACCCTCCATCATGATGCGTTAACTAATTATAAAAAGTGTTGGACTGCAATAAAGCTTTGAAATATATTTTGTCTGGTTTTAGCGCCCTCTCCTATTTTATTTTTTAGGTAGGATATGTATATTTATATTATGTAAATTTAACTTATACTTATTTAAATGTGTTTTGTTTGTTTGTACTGATGAAGGCATGTACCGAAACGTTTACGTGTGTATAATGTATAATTATTATTGAAGCGTAACTTATATTGTTATATTGACACAATTTGTTCGTGTCTTATTAATCATCATGATGCGACACTCCTGGAGGATGAGGGCATCCCTGTTTATTTTCTGCACTAGAAACAGGGCCCAAATCCTGGAGCAACGCATAAGAACGGGGTTCCTGCAATTTGTCCTTGGTGAGCGCCCATATGGGAAAGATCACTTGAAAATTGAAATTATCCAGGAAGAGATCATGTTGATCTTTAAAAAAAATATATATGAAGATAAATCCAATGTTTGTTAGAATATCTTTATGTGAGATTACTAGGTAATATATCGAGCTGTCCAAAGTGACAGGCCGTCCTTGTCTTATCCATAAAATGCATTTGTATGACCCCCTCCCCCATCTTTTTTATAGACCTAATTTGTTAAACAAAATCTGCATTTATATATATATATATATATATATATAAAATAGGTCAAAGTCTAAGGTTCATCCGAATTGCAGCAAGGGGGCAAAATAGTGCTACAAGATTACAGGTTAATTAACTTCAGATAGTGTACATTTAGTTTCACAAATCTCGCAAAAAAAGGATAATTGCATTTTTTTTTAAATGCCGACTTTGTCCATTACGTGTGCAACTGATGGGTGGGTTGGTGGGTGTTAACATTTGCTGATATCGGGGCACCGAACAAATAGTTAAGGCTGCATGTAGGCAAATGAGTGAAATGGCAAAACGAGGTATGTGGAAGCTGGAATAAGATTACAGGACAAAAAACAAGGACGTTTCGGCATAAAGCCTTCCTCAGCCAACAGTAGAAATGAAAATATAACAAAAAACAGAGCACAACTTCCACATACCTCGTTTTGCTATTTCATTCATTTACTAAGGTTGAAAGCAGTCCTTTCATTTATATACATGTAGGCAGCTCTGTGTTTGAATTTTAACTTTTTTTTTTCCAACACCGAGCCCTAACGACAGTGACGAACTACTTCTTTGAAAAAGTAATTAAACCGCCCAGGCTTCGACTAACTTGTAAACATATATGTTGACATCATACTGCACTTGGTGCGCACAGTTCTAGCTAGGTACGCAGCGGTGTGGAAAAGTACCGTTGCCCAGGTTTCAACTATCTTTTTAACATGTTGAAATCATATTGAGCCTAGTGCGCACTGTTCTAGCAAAGTACGCAGCGGTGCGGCGATGTACCATTGCGACGGCCCACTAAACACCCCTCCCAGAAGCACGCCTTTGCACCGGTGAACAACGAAGCCATTCATTGAAACAACAATGAAAGACAGATAGCACCCTCCTGACAAATGTGTCCCCCGTCACCCTCTTTCGCCACAGTCATGCCCTTGTCATTGCTATGTACGTCATCCCGACAGGTTAGACAACGGCGGAAGGGCAGAGAATCCGTGCATAAGGCACGCAGGGTTGTGTCGCACAGTCCTCCGGTTACTGTTTCGACTCGCCCGAGTTTATCCTATTAATTGTATGCTTAAATAATGCGTTATATTTGGAGGTAACGCTGACGTCCATGCAGAAAATGAAATAATGCTTTGTTGTTTTGTGGTTGTTGTAGGTGGTGACGCTGACGTTCATGCAGAAAATGAAATAATGCTTTGTTGTTTTGTGGTTGTTGTAGGTGGTGACGCTGACGTCCATGCAGAAAATGAAATAATGCTTTGTTGTTTTGTTGTTGTTGTAGGTGGTGACGCTGACGTCCATGCAGAAAATGAAATAATGCTTTGTTGTTTTGTGGTTGTTGTAGGTGGTAACGCTGACGTCCATGCAGAAAATGAAATAATGCTTTGTTGTTTTGTGGTTGTTGTAGGTGGTGACGCTGACGTCCATGCAGAAAATGAAATAATGCTTTGTTGTTTTGTGGTTGTTGTAGGTGGTGACGCTGACGTCCATGCAGAAAATGAAATAATGCTTTGTTGTTTTGTGGTTGTTGTAGGTGGTGACGCTGACGTCCATGCAGAAAATGAAATAATGCTTTGTTGTTTTGTGGTTGTTGTAGGTGGTGACGCTGACGTCCATGCAGAAAATGAAATAATGCTTTGTTGTTTTGTGGTTGTTGTAGGTGGTGACGCTGACGTCCATGCAGAAAATGAAATAATGCTTTGTTGTTTTGTGGTTGTTGTTTTGTGGTTGTTGTTTTGTGGTTGTTGTTTTGTGGTTGTTGTTTTGTGGTTGTTGTTTTGTGGTTGTTGTTTTGTGGTTGTTGTTTTGTGGTTGTTGTTTTGTGGTTGTTGTTTTGTGGTTGTTGTTTTGTGGTTGTTGTTTTGTGGTTGTTGTTTTGTGGTTGTTNTTTGGTTTGAGGGTTTGTTTTCATCAGTTTTTTTTTTCTTAATGTGGGGTTGCGAGTTTTGAAAAAAAAAAGGGGAAAAGTGGGGGGGGGGCACCAATTGGGATTCTTATAGAGTGCGTTATATTATGCATATTTTGTCAACCTTTAAGTGCCAACCCCTTTGCTTGATACAACCATGAGCCAGCTGGAGTAATATAAGCCCGCACTATGTGACAGATGAAGTAATATATATGCACAAACTAAAACAACAAGAAGTATGCTTTAGAAATCCTCGGCGCGCAAATATTAGGACCCCCGAGAAGCCTTCAAAAAGTTCTTACAAAGGGTATGAAAAACAAAAAAATGGTAAAGATTCATATCTAACAAAAAACCGAAGTTGTTGCTGTAGTGAAACATCGGTCGTGAGATTCTTCCTTTCAACAATAACAAAAAAACGAAGTTTTGATATTTTCCCGAGGGAAACACCGCCCCCCCCAACCCCCACCCCCCCACCCCCGACGAAAGAGATCAAATAAAAAGACAATTTTTCACCCGGGTTCAAGTAGGGGAATGTGCTATCATGTGTTGCATAGGACGTTTAACATCTAGGGGAATGTGCTATCATGTGTTGCATAGGACGTTTAACATCTAGGGGAATGTGCTATCATGTGTTGCATAGAACGTTTAACATCTAGGGGAATGTGCTATCATGTGTTGCATAGGACGTTTAACATCTAGGGGAATGTGCTATCATGTGTTGCATAGAACGTTTAACATCTAGGGGAATGTGCTATCATGTGTTGCATAGGACGTTTAACATCTAGGGGAATGTGCTATCATGTGTTGCATAGAACGTTTAACATCTAGGGGAATGTGCTATCATGTGTTGCATAGGACGTTTAACATCTAGGGGAATGTGCTATCATGTGTTGCATAGAACGTTTAACATCTAGGGGAATGTGCTATCATGTGTTGCATAGGACGTTTAACATCTAGGGGAATGTGCTATCATGTGTTGCATAGAACGTTTAACATCTAGGGGAATGTGCTATCATGTGTTGCATAGAACGTTTAACATCTAGGGGAATGTGCTATCATGTGTTGCATAGGACGTTTAACATCTAGTGGTAGATGTACGAAATCAAATAGATGCGCATGCCGTTAAGATACATTGGAGTACATTTTCTTTCGTTTCCTGAAAGAATATGATATTAACAATTAGGCGGATACCGGTTGTATGTTTCAATGAAGCCATAATACATATGGAGGGGGGGGGGTGGGGGGTTTACGGCATGTCTTCCGGATAGACTTTGAATGTTTCAGGACTTGACCTAAAGTGTTCCTCGTTTTGGAAGTTTTATGTGGAGAATTCTAGAGTGAGTTCACCTAAATCTCAGATGATCTTAGCACCTAAATCTCCGTTGATATTAGCACTTAAATCTCTGGTGATGTTAGCACCTAAATCTCCGGTGATCTTAGCAACTAAATCTCCGTTGATATTAGCACTTAAATCTCTGGTTATCTTAGCACCTAAATCTCTGGTGATCTTAGCACCTAAATCTCCGGTTATCTTAGCACCTAAATCTCCGGTATCTTAACACCTAAATCTCCGTTGATATTAGCACTGAAATCTCTAGTGATGTAGCACCAAAATATATGGTGATCTCAGAACTTATATCTCTGGTTATCTTAGCACCTAAATATCTGATGATCTTAGCACCTAAATCAGCGTTGATATTAGCACATAAATCTCTGGTGATGTTAGCACCAAATCTATTGTGATCTTAGCACCTACATTTATGGTGATCTTAACACCTAAATCTCTGGTGATCTTAGCACCAAAATCACTGGTGATCTTAGCATCAAAATCCCTGGTGATTTTAGCACCTAAATCTCTGATGATCTCTTGACATAAATCTCTAATGATCTTAGCACCTAAATGTATGGTGATCTTAGCAACTAAATCTCTAGTGATTTAGCACCTAAACCTAAATCAATCGCGATTTAAGCACCTAAATAGTTTGGAATCGTATGTATCATCTAAATCTCAGGTGCTCTAGCACCTAAATCTGTGGTGATCTTAGCACCTAAATCTTTGATGATCTTGGCACCTAAGCCTAAATCAATCGTGATTTAAGCACCTAAATAGCTTGGGATCTTAGCATCTAAAACTCTGGGGAAATTTAAAGCCTACGTCTTTGATTGATCTTAGCACAATAAGGGTGGACAATTGATCCGGTTTTCACAGAATTCGTCAGATGGAAGGTGTTGTTCCCCCCCCCCTTCCCCTAGGCTTGCAGATGCCATTTAAGGATTTATTTTGGTCTATCTCATTGTCTAATCACGTGAAGAAAGCAGCTTGCATTTTACAGTTCATTGAATTTGAAATAAGAATATGTTTTGTTTGTTTTTTTTCCAAAAATTACTATCGTACGTGATTTTTGTTAATCCACTTTAATGCACTCCATTTGTATCGGATTGAATTGATATGCTTTAAATGTGTCTTTTCTCCTCCCCTTCCAATACTGTTTCTGACTCTATCATTCCAGGTCTAAAAGAAGCGGCCACTAACTTAATTATAAAATTCACATTTATTGCAGTGCCAAAATCAAACAAGAAATTGAACGTAAGCATATAGATTATTATTTTTTTTAAATCATCATGTCACACGCTAAACCATAGTCTTACTGTGTCAAGTGTCAAGCGTAAGTATCTAATGTGTTGTGGTATCTTTAACGGACCCTATGACGTCATTCCTAAATAGTTTGGCATATAATAATATTCAGTTACTCCAACCTACGACCACTTATAACCACACACCCCAATGCCTCCACCCCCCCCCCCACCAAAAAAAATAAATAAAAAATAACAATATTTTTTTTTTTAAATAATCAATGTTCCAGTGCCTAACGCTTTCAAGATAATAATAATATAATAATCTTTAACCGACCCTAAGACGTCATTCCTAAATAGTTTGGCATATAATAATATTCAGTTACTCCAACCCACGACCACCTAAAACCACACACCCCAATGCCTCCACCCCCCCCCCCACCAAAAAAAATAAATAAAAAATAACAATATTTTTTTTTTTAAATAATCAATGTTCCAGTGCCTAGCGCTTTCAAGATAATAATAATATAATATATATAATATTAAGTAAAGAGTATCCTGGTGGAAAAAACCTATGGTACATATCAAAACTAACAGTACTGAAATTTCGGCATCTTGAAGGGTGCATAGCTCGAGTCGTCACGTGTTCTCGGTCGTGAAAATGAAGATGTGCTTGGGCAGTTGTACTTAGGGAAGGGTCTCTCTGCGGAGGAGGAAGTTTTCACAGAGGAATAATATGTTTGATCGTACGGCGGAGGTCGTTAGAAGGAGAGAAGGCCGTCGAGCTTGAAGGCAATGACAGAACAGTTATCGGATAGATTTATTTGGACGGAACGAAGTAAAATAGTTATTCTGAATATTGTAACGAAATGTAGCCATTCTTTGGAAGGGTAATCTTTCAACGGAGGCAATAGGCTGATCGGTCAGAAAGTTAATGTGACTTTCTTCAGAGAATCACACATTCCCATGAAATCCTGACCCCCCTCGTGCACTATGGTCCACAATGGTTCCACAACGTATCATTCTGTCTAACAAATATGGGTTTGTCAAGTGTTTTCCAACCTGTATCCAGTGGAAAATGCAACTATGTCCTAAGAAATTTTGCAAAGGGGCGTATCCATGATTTTCAATGTCAAGGAGTTCCATCTTAGATCATGAAGTGGTGAATGCATCACCTGCTGCAGAACACGTGCGTGATTCTCATTTATCGAAACGTTTACTTGTCGACCTGACTTCCTCTTTTTAGTTCACTTTCAGGAAGACAAAATTTCATAAAACATACACCATACTCTTGTCACTTGGTGCACATGGTGCCGTAATGATGAAATCCTTCTCGAAATTGGCCTGCCATCTTTAAAAAATACCATTTACGATCATTTGCGCATGGGCGAAATATATTCCTGCTGTGGAAACTGTATTACTCCGTCAAGAGACCCATTTCCAGTGGCTTATCTGTAATGGTGCAGGTGGTACAACCGCACCAGTGCCCGAAGCCAAAAGGCACCCGAGCATATAAAAGTGTACAAGAAAAATATTAAGATTTCAAAAAAAAAAATATTATCTTGCACCAGGGCCCACGCAACTCCAGCTACGCCACTGACCATTTCCAAAAACCGCCCAACCTATCTTCCTGTTCACTATTGGCAACACGTGGAGGCTGGAGCTGCGCACCGTTGACCAACGCACGCACGCGTTATAGATGCGTCAACCTTGATGAATATTATATGATTGACTAATTGAAACTGTTAACGATTGACCAATCTTGTTGTTGAAGAGGTCAAAACCCTTGCCGGTGATTTTAGCTACGCGGCCCTGAGAAAGCCGCTCCTAGGCGACCGTTTCGTCCCCGCTTACGTCCCGACCGGAAACTCCCGGGAGGGGGGGGGGGGGGGGTAACGCAACACCTCTACCCCGGAGAGGAAGCAAAGCCATTCAGACCCAAGGAGAGTGGACCACGAACGCTTTAAACGCAGCGTTTTCAGTCAACCGGACGTCCCCCAGGCCTGGAGGTATTTCTGTAGCGTTTCAGGACAAAGCGTACTGCCCGTCGCTGGACTGGCTTTGACCTGTTAATGCTCTTCTGGGTAAATGGGTCCCAGACTAAAGATGCATAATCTAAACCGGGCGGACAAAGGCTTTATATGCTCTTTCTTTCACACGGGAGTTGCCAATCTTTAGATTACGCCTTAAAGAACCCCAGGGTCTTGTTTGCCTGGTTACATACATTGTGACTATGCTCATCCCAGCGGACCTCTCTTTGAATGGTAACACCCAGGTACTTTACGTACGGAGGAAACTGGCTCAAGTATATGGCCATGCAGTTCGTATTGGTAGTGGAGAGGAGAACAACTTCTAGAGACTGTATAAGGCTTAGTATATTATAAATACCATCATCTGGCACCCCTCTCTAAAATCCATTTATCCCAAAGAGCTGTAATTATGAAATAGTAAAGTGTATAGAGAAAAAGAGTTTTTTTATTTAGAAAAAGGTTATTTTCAAATGGCTTGAAAACGACGCTTCATAAAAAATCTGGGACGTTCAAGATACGTTATTTTTGGTGCACGTTTTTTAAAACGTATTAATTAATTAATTGAAGGTTTTCGGTGCGCATTTCGTGTAGCATGATGTAAAAAGCCCACTCTGGGGTAAGACTCAACAAGTGTGTCTTTCATCGGGGGGGGGGGGTTGGGGGGGCATTGCAGATTTTCAGGGAGGGGGGAGCGTGATAGTGCACAGAAGTGAAACTGAAGGGGGCATATGGGACGACAAATGTCCCCGCGCACCAGAATAGCTGAGGCGCCAAAATAGCTTTTATTGCATTTAATGGATGGAAATAATTGGTTTCAGAGTTGAAAGCGGGGGATGGCGTGGGAGAAATGAATCGTGTTCCCTCATAAAAGGGAAGGAATGTATTTTTTCTTGATCAAGTTTTAAAAAATATATCTATCAAATGGTAATTAATCCATCACATTACCACAGCCCTCACCATCTCCTCAGCATTATTTCAAGCTGAATTTATTCAATAGATGCTTTTTTTTTATGTCATCATAGTTTTTCCATCATTGTTGTCACTTCCCTTCCTAGACATGGTGTACATTTATTCTTTTTTTTTTACTTACAGGTTAAAGATCACTATGCCTTAACCGGGTGCCGTCTTTACCCCGTGTCCGGTTATTTTGAGAATAGACCCGGGTGAGTCCAAGTGTTACCAAAAAAAAAAGTGTTAAATTATCATTGGCTATATACGACACGATTTAAACAATAGGCTAACGGACAGTCCTACACCCTACCTACCTGCCAGCCTTCAAACAATAGTGCTACAGACAGTTCTACACCCTACCTGCGAGCCTTCAAACAATAGTCCTACAGACAGTCCTACACCCTACCTGCCAGCCTTCAAACAATAGTCCTAAGACAGTCCTGCACAATACCCGTGACTCTTTATTGTTTAATATATTAGTCGTCTCCCCCTAAAGAAATCTTTTTTACCTGAGTTCACACGCCACGCATGAAAGCTTTTTTTTTTTTCACCTGGTACTATTAATATAAAATATGCGGAGCTGGGGAAGGGGCCGGTTTGGAAGAGGGGCAGGACACACCAGAAGCAAATAATATATATGCTGTTGTTATTTTTTTTTTAAACACGTGTTAGCTACTCACCGAAATGTAGTGGGTGTGTTGATTGTCAGTAGGGTCACGTGCCTTTCACTCCTAACGTCCAACCCTAAACGAGCCCGAAGACCCGAACACCGCCACTCGCTGCAGCCTCGGCCACGCAGGTGTCAGGAACACAACATGATGTTTAATTAGGTCCCTTGGAAACAGCTGCTTGTTGTTGTTTTTTTTCTTCACTTTTCCAAACTTAAGATGTTGATATCTTTGTGGGGTTTTTTTTGTTTGTTTGTTGTTTTTTTTTTTTTTTTTTAATTAATGAAAAGGTCTTAAGTCTACACCACAGCAGCAGCCGTTGAACTAAAGGGTAAGTTCACTTGACTGTGGCAACACGGAAACGCTGTTGTTTTTTTTTTTTTTTTTTAATTCAACAGATGTTATTTTGTTTTTTTTTTAATTTATGAAAAGGTCTTAAGTCTACACCACAGCAGCAGCCGTTGAACTAAAGGGTAAGTTCACTTGACTGTGGCAACACGGAAACGCTGTTGTTTTTTTTTTTTTTATGAATGCAACAGATGTTGTTGGTGATTATGTGGGATTTATTTAAAACAAATTAGATCCACTTTATTGTACTGGCGACCATCGGCATGAATACCGAACCGATGGTGTGTATCCTTGCGTTATGTATCAGCGAAGTATATCCATAGGCTTGGTGTGCTTTGGCGAGAGAACTGTTTGAAACTGGTCGTCAGAAGTGTGGGGGGGATTGAGTCGCTCTACGACTGGGTGACACAATCAACTGTTGGTTTAGAATGTCAGTTGAGGAGACAAGAACTATTCTGGGGACGTTTAGGTTATTATAATGGACGTTAGCCTTACTAAAAAATGAACAACAAAAAAATCAGGGTTCTCAACAACAAAAAAAAAAGGTCATGTCTAACGCTTCACATTTTACATTAAGCGTGAAGATTATAACCCCATTTTCTGTAATTTAAAATTAAGAAATATTTATTGAACACAAATAGTGTTATCTTTCAACGGAGATTTATCGCAGACTTAACATTTACGAATTGCGGCCCAACTTAGGGTAGATACAGCCTCAGTTGCTCAGAATCCCTGCACTGGGTTCGGTTACACGCGTTCAACTGGAGCTAGCCAAGAGAATATGCGGGGCTGGGTGGGGCACCCGTTGCGACCCTCATAATTGAAGAATCGAAATCACGTCACATCTTTTGACCGGCGAGATCTCGCGCCGACGGGTTCCAGGGATTAATAACCCGCCTTCAGAAAAAAAAAATGAACCATTGTTGACATGGACGATATAGAGCACAGGCCGAGACTGGTGACTCGTAGGTTGTCATCATCATTGTTTAAATGGTGAGTCGCCATCACGCGGAGAGAAACACCGCCCGAACTGAGACACGACGTAAAGGGCAAGCTCGCTAAGTCGCGGTGGAGAAAAAGGGGAGAAAAATCTATATACAAAAAAAATATAAGCATGCATTTAAGTATAATGTCACAACTTAAAACACTTGTTGTTTCTTACAGTCTCCAGCCTCAAGCAGGGACCGGCTATCTTTTTTGAATGAAGAGCTATTTTTAAAAATACATTATTGAAAATATTTTATATGTGTTGAAATATTTTGGCGGCCACGCAGCTTTGGGTTGGTGACCCCTGACCAAGGCCTGTGGATAATCCGGGCCTTCAATAAAATATCTCGTGATTTTTTAAAATCTTCATCCCCATGTCATGATACCGGTAATCTGGGGAAGTTGATTTTGGGGTTTAAATTTTTTTTAAAAGGTCAATCATAATGTTATACAAATCATGACTGTATGCATTACATTGGATTAGAACATTGTGTTTTCCCCTAACCATAACCCGAACCCTATTCATGGTCATATTTAACCTATTCTAATGCCAAATTCGTTCGACAATTTAAACAAAGAATTCTAAGCTTTTTTTATGTAAGAAGTATGTTCGGGAGGAATGACAAATCTGACAATGCCTATGTTACCATACATCACAGCCCCCGACGTGCGTCATTGTGGCCCTAATTATCCTGCGAGGATGCTAATCAACTGTTTGGTCTGTGGAGGTGTCCGACGGCGTCGGGCACCGAATCACTCCTCGCCATTAGCCACGGCCTACGGACTACAGTAACTGACGTCTTAACATCACCTGCCTTAAAATTTCTTGAGTAAAACAGAGTAGGGTTAAACCTGAAAAAGTAAACGCAACAAAACAGCGAACGTGTCGGCAGAAAGCCTTCGTCAGCAAACAAAACAACAGAAAAAACGGTATAAAAATAAAAATAAGAAATAGCACTTAGCTGGTAAGTAGTATCTATTGCTGCCCCCAGATACTACTTACCAGCTAAGTGCTATTTCTTATTTTTATACCGTTTTTTCTGTTGTTTTGTTCGCTGACGAAGGCTTTTTGCCGACACGTTCGCTGTTTTGTTGCGTTTATTTTTTTCAGGTTTAACCCTACTCTGTTTTACTCATTTTATTTTGTACAAACCTGATTGCAGTCTCTCCCCTTATTACCCCTTAAAATTTCTTGGCGTTATCTCAGGATATCTTTGCACTGCACCGACGGCCGACGCTTCAGAGATCAAATGTGAAACTCTTGTGTTGTTTTTTAAAAAAAAAAAACTTTTCCATATCGGTAAACAATACATAATATCAGTTTAAAGCAGAGAATTGTGGGGTTGGGAGGGGGGGATAAGAAGTTTACTAATAATTAAAAGCTTACATAATATAAATGAGCAACGTTGTCAAATGCTACATATATCCTTCCATGCTCTTTTGGTTGTTATGAGTAAGTGCCGTACATCTCTATTATAATGCTAAGATAGGAGGTCTCCTCTAAAACTAACTTCACCTGAAAAAGTCTTATTGGCCAACCTCTTCAATGCCACCCTTCTCACGAGTGGAAGGCTCAGCACACCTCATAACAAAGAAATCAAACCGCTATAAAAAAATAAAAAAAATAATCCCACAGAGTTGTTTTTTTTAAATCAAGCTTTTCAAAAATTTTGAAATTGTTGTAAAATTATACCAATGAAAAAATAATAAAAAGTGTTTTTTTTGTGTGTGTTATATTTGAAATCGAGGATATGATATTTTCCGCATCAACCGGGGATATAGACTCGGAAGTTGGGGTGTTCCTGTCGGAGTCAAAAATATATGTTTACAGAGTCGCTGGTGCAATTGTTTTGGCACAGGCATTAATTCGATTGTAGGTGGTATTAATTGTGACGTATATAACTATACTAGCATCGGAAGGCTATCCTAACGGTTGCAGCATCAACGTATGGGGTAAGACGCTAGGGTTAGATCCTTCGTTGGGTTTCAGATTAGAAAAGAATGGGGCTCAACATAAATTCTACTTGACTTTTGCATGAACGATTTACTTTCAAGCATGTTTTCAATATTGTTCTCACTCTAAGAAACAAGTTATATTAAAACGTTTCCCTGTAAACGACAGCGAATTCCCACGCACCAGTGTAGCAACTCTGGAAGAATTCGATAAAGAAATTGCCTAAATTTATTCAAAGTCGTTTTGATTTTACCCTTAATAAAATGAAAAGCTAGAATTTTTTTTTTCAAGCAGAGGTTCATCAGACATACATTTTTTTTTCATGTTGTTATTATTATTTTTTTAGGAACCACCTACTCCGCGAGTAGTTCACACTATTGACAGTTGACCCGTTGAGCCCATCATGTGTTGACAGATGTTGTCGAGCGCAGCCTACACACACATTCCTGTCACTATTGTAAAGAAACCACGTGTAAAAACTGTTGCTTTTTTTGGAACATACCGAACATTCAATGTCAACTGTAATATATTCACAATCAGTGGCGTCGATGGAGTTTTTGATGACAGTGGAGTGGGTGGGTGGGGAGGGGTATCCTTGACATTGTCGCTTCTAAATAAAGAAAAATTCACGAAAAATACAGACTACAAATCCAACAATAGCCATAATAGTTTACATATGGACAGAAAAAATCTCGGAACCTAAATGCTGCTGCCCGAGCTGGATCACGCCCTTTTTTTCTCGCCAATGTTGGAAATCTGGGACACCTCTTCCATTAGCGTTATAGTCGAAGGGTTTAATGGGCAGCATAGGTTATGACGTCAGGTCGTATCGAAGGCAAAATTGGCTGATTTCCGTCTGCTCGAAAATATACCCCATACAGTCAGAGGGGGCGGAGGTGGACGTGCACGCAGTTCTCTGAGTTTGAGTCGCCCTTGTCATGCACTTGATTCTGCTCATGTGCACTTGATTATGTTCACATGCACATTTTTTTATGTTCATGTGCACTGTTTTCTGTTCAAATGCACTTGCTTCTGTTTATTTACACTTTTTGCTGTTCATGTGCACTTCGGTTCTTGCCCACTTGATTATGCTCATGTGCATTTGTTTCTTTTCATGTGCACTTGCTTATTTTCATCTGATCTTGTTTATGTTCATGACCACTTAATTCTGTTCATTTACATTTTTTTTTCTTTTCAATTGCACTTGTTGTTTTTTTCATTTGCACTTATTTCTGTTCATGTGCAATGTGCAGCATAAAATAAATAAATTAAATTAAACCAAATGTTTTCTCTTATGTCACTGTCTGTTCGGGTCATCAAAACGTAATTAGCCACAGACACATGTTACACTATGAATAATATGAACCTATTAGCATGTAATTATAGCAGTTTAGTCAGGTGGTGACTCTTGTAACTTGGAAGCTGTTCGGGCTAAATTAAAAACCAATTTCTTTCTTCGTATATTTTTGGTGTGAAATATGCTTTTAAATGCCCAAGTCTGGTTCGCCGGATGCTACACACATACATTGGTCACTTTGGAATTGGTTTTAGTCAAAATTGGATAGGCCTACTTAATTTACTAATTATATTACTATGTTTTTATATATATACATGGCCCAGTGACAGACAATGATGTTTGGAGCATCCGTACAAAACAAGACCCACCCATAGTCGCAACAATTTAAAAAGGCAGACTGCGCTGGGCAGGACAAATAAAAAGGATAATAATAATATTAATAATAATAAAGATTATTTAAAAATCACGCTTCATCCCCAAGGCTCGAAGCGCGGTACATACCACATTGAAGTACAAAATTCAACATTACAAAACTACATACAAGAATACCCAGTCTTTCATAGCTTGCAACCATAAACAACACAGGCAAATATACATCTAAAAGATATAAGCTAGATAGACAACATCACCCCAGCAGGTGTTTGCGAAAAAGATAAGTCTTCAAATCAGTTTTGAAAGACTCCAGTGTCTGGCTGTTTCTGATAGCCATAGGAAGAGTGTTCCAAATTGTTGGGCCAGCAAATGCGAAAGTGCGCCCCTCGTAAGTCTCAAGGCGAACACGTGGTATCGAGAGTTTACCACTATCAGATGAGCGGAGTTGTAGAGCAGCAAAAGTGATATGCAGGCAGAAGCCTAAGGACTTGCGGCTCACTTGTCCCTCAAGATTGAGATGTATCAACTAGTTAGAGAAGGACTTACACCAGTTGGGAGATCGCGCATGAAAGCGGAAAGCCCTGGATCCACCCGAATGGATGGTTGTGGTGGGGCAGGCAAGGGTCTGTAGTGCCAGTGAATGCTCCCTTTAAGCTGCGCGGCTGCGCTGCCGCGCAGCTATCTCTCAGACGCCGAGCAGCAGTTTTGAGTAACTGAGCAGCAAATTTTGATAATAAATATAAATTGGAACAGATACGTTGCCCTCTCTAGTCGGAATTATGCAGTTTTTATAACATATACATCCATGTTTTTAACTTGATTCAGATCTATATTTTTACGTAGAACTATTAATTTACATACTTACCAAAACATAACGGATCAAGCTAGCCTCGTTCTGAACTACTTATCGATTCTGTAGTGAAGGATGCTATAGTTAGCGAACTTCGCAATGCAAAGATCCACATATTAACAATAGATGAGATAACTGATATATCACTGACAAAAATGTTGATCTTATTTGCAAAGTTTCGGTCAGGTCCCGTTAATGTTTACAAGACAGTGTTTGTTGGAATTATGGCTCTGTCAGCATATGACAGTTAATTTGTGAAATCCGCAATCAATAACAGAGTTTTATCAAGAGAAATCATTGGACATGCAGAAAAGGGTTATGTTTACCTATGATGGTGCATCGGTTATGCTAGGCAAGAACAATGGAGTTGCAACACTTCTTCGCCGACGTATTCCACATCTACTAGAACAACGTTGCGTAGCTCATCGTGAAGATTTAGGCATCGACTATCCTTGAAATATATACGTTTAATTGCAGACATTGAAACATTCCTTAGGACAGTGTTCAGCAGGTCGACAGTACGGAAGGCTCAGTTTACCGAACTAGCTAAGGTGTTGGAATTTGATTCCGTTACTTTTAGACAGAAATGAAAGCAGATGGTTGTTGTGGCACTGTGCTTTAGGGGCATAGCTCAGAAACATACACGTGTCGACCGAATATTGTGAGGAATCAGGTTGGCCTGTAAAATGATCCAGTTCATAAGTACTTTTTGAAGAAACTAAGAGATCCCCAGTTTCGAACTGCACTGATTGTCTTTGATGAATTTGTTGGTGAACTTGCTGAATTATGCAAGCTGCTACAAAGAAAAAAATCTTACGACCCTCTAGGCAAACCAGTTTGTAAAAGCAAGGATCGCTAAGCTCCTTGACCAATACATTGGTGAAAATATGTCCTGGCCAGAAGAGGCTACTGAATTGCTTGAAAATGACGAGTATATAAACATGAATTTCATCCTATAATCGTTGAATGTTTATGTTTGCACCTGGACTCTCATTTCCCTGAAAGTTAGTTGATGCAATGGCGAATCTTTGAGATATCAGCGTTAATCGACACTTCAGATTTTAATTTTGACCAAGAAGAACATGCAGCATTGTTTCTAGATACGCGGCAGTCGTGGAAAACTATGATGACATTCTGCCGAAAGGTAATGATCAGTATCGTAGCTTAAGGTTTGTGCTTGCAGGAAAAAAATGTCATGTTTGTTAATGCAGACTTTCGACAAAATGATTCGATTTGTAATGAATAAGGAGCAATTCGGTTTACATTACCATTCTGTTCGATATTTGTGCTATATGTCTTGCATCAAGCGCCGATTGGGAACGTGGATTCAGCCTAAAGAATAATTTACAATTAAAATATAGAAATAGGCTGGAAAAGTTACATTTAGACATGCTTATGAGGATTCAATCGTATCAGAATGATGGACATCAGATCAACCTTGACGACGATGTGTATAAAAGATAGATATCGTCAAAAGACAGACGTCAGAGTACCCCCAGCAATGAGTCCATCAAATCACTAGCGGCCATTGTTGGTGGGCGTGTTCGAATTTAGTTGCTTGACCCAACGACCGGATAAATAATAGAAATAAATATGCCTTTGATTGATGCTCTGACATTTCTGATTATAATTATTTAATTATATTTTATTTATTTAATTATATAAAAGTATGTGTGTGTTTGAGGGCTATAAAATTTTGCACACCAAAAACTGATGCTGTAAAACTTAGCACACAACTGTATAATTTTGCATGTATGATGTCACACTTTTACAAAAACATACATATAAAATCTGAAATTGACCATGATGATTAATTAACTTTCTGTTGTGATGGATGTATTTTGACAGAGGATGTCACTTTAAAAAAAAAAAATATTATAGTTAATAATTGAAGTATTTTTAAAGATTTAATTAAATTAGTTGTTCTTTTTTTTCAAACAATTTATTTTTAGTTCGAAAGTGTGACGTACTTTAGAGTGGGGCCTGAAAGTTTGTGACATAATGTGACTGGGGGGCAGCGTTGATACAAATTGTCAAAAATAGCGTGACGTACTTTATGGACGGCCCCATTTCCGACCGGCATGTCTTTTAGAAACTAGCAGAACACGTTATGTGGAGGCTTGGAATACAAGGACAGGACAGCAAAAGAAGAAAGTATCTGCAAGAAGCCTTCTTCTTCGCCGCAACGTTCTTCTTTTATTGTCCTATCTGTCTATTTCAAAGCTTCCACAAACCTTGTTATGGTTGTTTCCTTCACACAGGTTGAGTGCTGTCCTTCGTTTAATTATTCTAACCTTTTAAAACCACTAATATTGTGGATTATTTTTTTGTGCCTTTGCTTTATTGATCCTAAAACTTATTGTTCTTGTATTTATTTTTATAACACAAATTATTGCCAGCCGACCATCCCATGCACAATGTAAATTTCTGACACCATCTACTTTGAACTAAATTCGACGCCCCCCCCCCACCCACCCTTCCCCCCACCCCNATAAATACTAAAATAAGCACATTTTTTTTTTCTTTAAAAACAATAAATTACATTTTACATAACCTATACTGTGAATTGTACAAGAATTCAACTTTAGTTTAGGGCTGGTTTCACTGGACACTTAAATTAACCTACACACTTAAGGGACCATCCAAAAATGACGTGGGGGGGACGGGGGGGGGGGGGGGGGGGGGGGGAAGGGGAGCTGGTTCAAATGAAGGAAACGTGGCCTGAACTTGTTAGTTAACGAAGACCTAAAAATCTTCCTCATTACCATAATAAGCTGTTCAACTTTACGGTGCGTGGCACGGAGACAAATCATGGCCCCAATATTTCTGAGATGTTCGCCAAGAACTTTAAAACTAATTTAATTATAACTTCAGAGCTGACAATTGAAAAGCTTGGATCAGCTGTCTGGTAAGAACCGGCGGGATCCGCCGCAGAAGTACTCTACTGGTGTACGGAAGAGGACATTCACGTGGAAATGTGGGATGTGTTTGGGGGGGGGGGGGGGGGGTTTGCTTAGGGCTCTATGGAGACCACAGGTTCCGTCTGCATAATAAGGCAACATTTGTAGAACAAATGTTGTTTGGGTGTTGTTTTTTTTTAAATATATAGTGTTCAGAGATCTTCATTTTTAACTACATAAAACTACAAGCATCCACGTTGGCGTTATGATTAATTATAATTAGAAGTTAGGCATTCATGGGCGACTGGTACCCGGTACCGCTGACAGCTAAACAACGAGCTCCAAGAGTTACTTTGGCACGGGCAGCCCTAATTTCCATTAAACTAATTTTATTCCATATTGTAAATTCCATATTTAGTCTTCATTCGGATGCCAAAAAGGCCGTTATTTGAGGAAATATTTATTTATGACTCTGAGCAGGATTACCAAATCAAAAACAAACAAAAAACCCACTAAATTTTACGATCAAATATTTAAAATCTGCTCATTGTTTTTAACGACATACTAACGCTCTTACGGAGATTTACGGGCAAGTCGTCTTTTTACGGACAAATTTTTACATGTTCCTATATTTACGGTCGGTTGGCAAATCTCACTCCAAACCAGGTGGAAATTATAAGATATATCGAAACTCACGGTTAGTTGTGTCAATGGGTCGGCCAGTTTTCTTTCATTGCGCTGTTACAACTTAACGGCAGTTAAAAACTAATATTGCAACCCTGATTATTTAGCACAAACTTGGGTCACAAACTTTGACCACAGACTTGGACCACAGACTTGGACCACAGACTTGGACCACAGACTTGCACCACAGACTTGGACCACAGACTTGGACCACAGACTTGGACCATAGACTTGGACCACAGGCTTGGACCACAGACTTGGACCACAGACGTTGTAGAATGTGTTAGACTTATTTCTTCTCCGCCCTCCACAATTTTTTTTCATCTTTGGAGAAAGCCAATTTTAGCATATGTAAACACTGATACATTTTATTTCTAATGATATGTGACTTTGCCTCTGTAACCTTCAAAATATATGTATCTGTATCCCATTCCCCCCTCCCACACACACCCACACACCACAGAATCTCTGATGTTAAAGTACTCAACATTTCCATAAGGTAAAATATATTGTTCAAACCCCCAACAGCTAAAACCCGAATTTCAAAATGTTGCCTTTGTTCAAAGTTGGCAGCAGCCCATGCCATAAAGTGACCGTGTCATAATGAATTGACCGTGACCTTATAATAAGTTAACTTTAGCCTCATTAGTACGGTCATTGTGCACGGTTTTCGTAATCAGTGTAGACAACGCCTCGTCGTATCCGGAAATTTGATCGAGAGAAATTTCGTCGATGTAAAATTGATCGACGGAAATTTGATCGAACGGAAATCTAGTCGAATCTTCTTTTCAGTTCACACGTTAAAATTTTGCTTCAAATTTTTTTTTTTTTGAACGCATTATTTTGTTTTAAACATATTATATAAAAGTGAAAGTTTGTGAGTTTGTGGGTTTGTTCCACAAAGGCTTTTACAGGGATTGATGGATCTTGACCAAACTAGGGACATATATCCATCATGATTCAGAAGGAACTCTTAAGGGGTTATGAACTTTTTATAACATTACGTTTTGGGCCGGGGGCCCGGAATTCGTTTTTTTCCTTATATGAACTATATAAATAAAAGTAATTACAAATACTCCTACACGAGTGGATGGATCTTGAACAAACTTAGTACACATATAATGTATTATCCATATTCAAATACCGAAGGGTACAGAACTAATAATATGCATTTCGTTTTTTCATAATATAAGCTATATAAATATCAATACGTTTAATACTCCTACATGAAAAGGATCGTGACCAAACTTATTACGCATATACATGATCATCCATATTCAAATACCGAAGGGTACTGTACCCATAATATCCATTTCTCTGGGGCCTGGGGGGCCCATTTCATTTTTCCTTATATAAGCTATATGAATATCAATAGGGTTAGACAACGGTATAGGTTCTATGTGAATTTATGTATCTAAGCCTAACTTTGTTCATTAGGCTTCTAAGTCCTTATTGAAATATCGGTGGATTTAAAACTAATAATATCCAATCTAGAATATTCCAGGAAGTTCCATTATTTTAAAAAGCTATATCTATGGCATTTTTAAGTAGATTTTAATGGGACAAAAAATTTTACATTTTAACTCTATTATTCATCCGTCTGGTATTTATAGGGCCCCCTATCTCAGGCAAAGCTAAATTGGTACAGTTATGGAATGGGCCCCCGGGGCTCCATGATTAACTTAAAAGAAAAAGAATTATAATTATAGCATTTGTTGAAGTTTTCTATCGTATTCAAAAATTAATTAGAAAATTAGTTTTACACATGTTTCGAGCAGGTTATTAAATTTAATCTAGAATGTTCCAGAACGTTCTAAATTTTTCCATGGCGATATATAATGGGATCCAAGGGATAATGAAATTTTAGTTAGTTCTATTCATTTCTATACTGTCCCGGAGTTTACTGTTCTCTCAGTAACACTGGTTTATTTTTTTTATACGGTATTCCAAAGGGGTCGGGATCCCATCATAAACTTTATCCCAAAGGGATCAGGATCCCACCAGAAAACGGGATCCCACCTGGATCGGGATCTCAACCTTGAATGGATCCACCGGGATCGGGATAATACCTTGATAAAGGACAGCGCCGGGATCGGTGTCAGAAGGTGATAAGGGTTCCAATGGGATAGGGGTCACACAAGGATGGGGTCCTAATGCAATCCCGTGCAACGCTGGGTATATTGGCTAGTATACTTATATAGCAGGGGTCTCCAAACTACGGCCCCTGGCCCTCTTGCAACGCACGAGGCCCTCTCATCCGGCCCGTGGAGACCTTTTCGTCTACGGAAAAAAAATACGGATATTATTGTGTATCCTGCCGAGATATGCCGCCACTCAAGTGGACGTTATGTTTTTATCGAATTAAAATAGAGGTGCGCAGTAGTTCCTAAAATAGCATATTTCCAATGCTGTAAAAATATCACGTAACGTTGTGTAGGAATTATCGTCATAATGTTGCTATTAGTGCTATTCATTTTCACAAATGAACTAGATAGATATGGCTTCAATAGTCCTCAGTAGTAGCAGTGCTACAGTTACAGTAATATTTCATCAACAGCATCTTCCAATTCTTCCATGTGCTAGCTCAGTGGTTCCTATAATGTTTCGATTCCCGTCGCTTATGCCAAAGTCAGGTTTTCATCATTCCTTACTGCCCTCTCGGCTACTACTTTTCAGTTGAAGCTATTTTTATTTTATTCTGTTTTGAATCTAAAACTACAAGGAGAGGAACATTTATTTTCTGATCTATACACCTTTTTAAAGGCCTTCAGATCCAAATTCGTCTGGTTTTTTTGGAACTAGTACAGGCCAACAACTTGACTCACATTCAGCAGTGGACGGTCTTCATGGCTGAAGCAACAGCGGAGTTCCCCATGTCATTTGCATGCGAGATCATCAAAGACCTCCAGCTGCAATTTCAGCAGCGGTTGTCTGACCTGGATTCAAAGGCAGAAGAAGTGAGACCTTTTCAAAACCCATTTGAAGCAGATGTGGCCAGTTGACCAGATGAACTGCAGCTGGAGGTCATTGAGTTGCAAGCAAATGGCCTCCTTAGGGACAAGTTCAAAGAAAGACTGGTGGGCTTTTACCAGTTTTTGCCCAAGGAAGATGTTCTTAATGTCAAAACTTTTGTATCAAGATACCTTTCAATCTTTGGAACAATGTACCTGTGTGAACAAACATTTTCAAGAATGAAATACGTGAAGAGCAATTTGAGAACAAACTTTTCCGATGATAATCTCAGGTTGCTGTTAACGTGATGTTAGGGACATCAAAACTAAAGCCAGGAATATCTACTATTTTGGCATCCAGGAAATTATTTCACCATTCACACTAATACAGATCACTGTGCATTGAGTGCAGGGCAGGGGATAGATGTCACTGTGCATTGAGTGCAATGCAGGGGATATATGTCAATGTACATTGAGTGCAGGGCAGGTGATAGTGTAGTGTATCAATGTGTTATTAAATAATAACTGAATAAAATAATATTAAATAAACAACATCCATTTTTTAAATTCTTTTTCATTTGGACCTGGAGTGTGTAGTCGGCCCCCCGAACTGCTATTTGATAGTTAATGCGGCCCTCAGGCTGAAAAGTTTGGAGACCCCTGCAATATAGCATAGTGCGTTCAAAAAGAAATTTGACGAAAATGTTAACGTGTGTCAACTGAAAAAAAGATTCGACCCAATTTCCGTTCCATTCAATTTCCGTCGATCGATTTCCATCGACGAAATTTCTTTCGATCAAATTTCCGCTAACCACGCCTCGTGCATGGCTAAGTAAATAAACGCTAAACGGCGTTGTTAACCATGGCTTCTTGTATCTCCCATTTCCTCTCGATGCACAATTTAAGAGCAGAGCTCCGCAGCCGGGATCCAGCGGCACATTTGGTGCGCTGCGAGGGGATGCTAGGTGTGCCGCGGCACATGGCGTCGAAGAAAAGGAATGGCCCTGAACGTACTGATGGCAGCAACAGTGGGGTAAAAATGCGTGTTGATTAAATGGGATCCTAAACAAATAACAAGTGCACTTGTTACTTTGTCGGTTCGTGTTGTTTTCTAATTCAAAGTGGACACAAGCCATAAAATAGGACACGACATTGCTGAGTAGTTTATAGTAGAGACATTAAAAGAACCACTTTCGGACTGTCGTGCACAGGGCCAGTGTTTCTTTCAGACAAGGTTCTCCACGGGGGGGGGGGGGGGGGGGGTTGTGGGGGGGGGGGGGGGGGGGGGGGGGGGGGGGGGGGGGGATTGTCGGGGTAGGGGGCAGCACCACTGGCCAGACGCGTAGCTAAAGGGGGAGACAGACCGGACAGATGTCCCCCATGCGCCAGACTAGTGGGGTATCACAAAGGGCTTTGATGGTATTTAATGTATGAAAATAATGGGTTTCAGAGTTAAAAGGGGTGGGGCGTTTCAATTAATCGTGTTAGCTTGGTGCCAAACACTCTAGCTACGCCTCTGGCAGTGGCGCAGAAAGAGGGGCGGATGTGGTGTTCCACCGAAAAGTCATTTTTTTATATAGAGGGGCAGCATTTTCGGACAACTAAATAGTTTGAATCGGCAAGGAAGTGCGCCAAAAATCTTGGCTCGTTTGAATCGGCAAGGAAGTGCGCCAAAAATCTTGGCTCGTCCATGGCGCCCTTAAAATTAGCTACGCCACTAGGCTACAATAGGGCTGGAAGATCCAGAATTAGCCATAATAATGATCAAGGCTATTTCTGACTTCGCCCCAACCCAACATCAACTAAATTCATTCCAGCTATGGGGCCCTTGAGTTCATGCTTTTTGCCCTAGCTTACTCTCGCCCATTAAATCTTTATATTTATAGCCCCCAGAAAATTGTTGATAAATTTAAAATGCAATAATGCATTTTAGCGCATACCTGAATTTAGTCATGCAACATTTCATTGGAGAGGAATGGAGACGACGCTACTTACAAATTTATGTGTCACTTAACCTCAGAGCCATCGTGTGAGTGCCGCATCCCCTAGGGCTGCAGGTGGCCTCAGATACGTTAGGAGCTTGAAGTTGTGGTAAAGACATTTTCTTTTTTTCTTTTTTGTAAGTATTAACTTTTCATGTAAGGCGGGGAAGGACGAAACTGACAAGTGGCAAGGGGCCTCGAAAAGTCAAATGACGGCCCTGCATGAACTTCTAGTGTTATACAATTTGTTTTTTAACGATTTAATATTACTGTTGCTTTATTGTTTTATTTAAATATTTTGGGGTTGATTACTTATCTAATAATTTATTTAAAAAAAAATAAAAAAATTCCTTCCAAAAAAAGTTTTGTAACATTTGTGTAAAATTTAGTAAAATGATTTTATCGGTGCTTTTGTGTGATGTATGTTGATGAACGCGATGAAAAAAAAAATTACTTGTAATAATTAAGTTTTTTGAACATGCGTTTTCAAGCTGATCATTTTCATAAATAGTGTATGAACGGCATAATTATGTTAAGTAGACATGAGATGTTTACAAAACATTTCAGATATTTCTTAATATGTGATTTTAATGAGGAAAATCAAGATAATAAATAAGAAGTTTGAGCTGAAGTGTCAATTTTTCCAATATTCAGTTCATTTCATTGAAATGGTTTATTTGGAATGTCAATCTACTATCACTTTCTTCGGGTAAATTACAAATCGCATCTTCAATATTCTTTAACTCATTTGTTGACCAAATCAACATCATTTATTTCAAAATTGATGATTTAGAAAGCGTTTTTCTGAATGAAAGGAAAATGGAATCGGATAGGTAATCGAAATGCTAGAGTTATAAAGCTGAATTTTTATTTTCACGCCAATAGGCAAAAGGTGGAGGAAATTATTTATTCTTCTGATATTAAGAAAATAAAAGCAGTTGAAATTTAATAAATACGGGCTAAATATTTTGTAAACTCTTGTTATTCAGGAAAATTTGTTAAGGTCACTTGACTTTAACGTAAGGGACGGGGGGGGGGGGGGGGTGCCTGACAGAAAACACGTGACAATGCAGCCAACATGCGGGGAAAATCTAAAAGTGCTCAAGCAAGAATACTTGAGCAATGTCAAACAGCTTTATTCTCACCACGTTGATGACACACACTTCTATTGTGTTGAAATGATGCCGCAGAATACATTCCTGAAGACGTAACATTCTTTGGAACTGTACAAACTGTTCTCAACGTGTTGGGTTCTAGTCGACAGTGATGGAAAATCTTGCAGGAGATCTATTGGCTGTTCTCTTAATGGCAAGTCTAACACACGGTGCTCAGACCGTGTTGAAGTGCTGAACGTAGAAAGCCCCTTGTAGCCCAACTGCCAGGCATCAAATTAGCATTAGAAAACGTCTTGGAGTTGAACCTAACTACCAGAAAAAGAAGAGGGCTAAATTAAATGTAGCATTGTCTTATATCACATCCTTTATTTCTGTGATGATGTCTGTTGTATGGTGCAGAGTATTAGCTCCAGCTGATATCTGTAATAAGGTTACTCAATCCAGACATGGACGCTGTAAGTCGAAGTATCAAACTTTAAAAAGCTTGATTTTAGAACTAACAAATCTTCGTAACAGGTGAAAAAGTATGTGGAGCAACTGACTTGTTTAAAAAGATACAAGTTGGAAGGACTCTTTCAAAAATAGAGGTCACTAGCTCTATGTTATGTTACCAATTCCTGCTAATGTCGCCTCTGCACAGCTTTGATTCACCAAAATAAAGCTGATACAAAATTATCTTAAATCGACGATATTGTTGTAGATGTTTTGTGCCGGGGTAGGGCATTTGACTTCCTTGGTGGGAAGAATTACAAAACTGTTAACCTTTCACTGAAATTATGTTTTAGAAATTTTTATTAATAATAAAGCTATTATATTTTTTCCCTCTGCACAAACGGAAAGGGGCGCAACTCCATAACTGAGAAGAGACAAAAACCATGGCTAATCTCCCTTAATAGTATGGTTTTAAAAGGCTTCAATACATTTTTTGAACTTTGAATTTTATCTTGCTAACAAGTAATGATTTCAGTTCTCAGTTACATATAGAAGTTTAAATTAAATTGTGGGTCAACAGACAGGCATAGGTCAGCGAGCTATCAGTTACTGACATTTAGATGGCTACAAATGAAAATAAAAGACATAATTTTTATTAAAAGATTTAAATATAAGTAAATAATAAATATTAATAAATTGTGAACTGTTGTCCTTGCCTGTCATGCAGTTGATTACTGCTGTACCATTAAACAAAGAAGATTTATTAGAAGCACTGGCTTTATGGGGCTAGCATTATTACAGACTGCATACTTATTAAAATGAATAGTTTTATTACATAATATTAATAACAAGACTAAATACACTCAAAAGTTGTAACAAAAATTAATATCAAACAATGGGCAATGTAAAAAAAAACATTATTTATTGACTTCACTGCTTAAATAACATATTTAGATGACTTTGCTGTTAGGATGGCATAATGTTACGGTCTTGAAATAAACTAAAAACTAAATTATATAGGCTAATCACAATCCTGAGTTTGCTTATGTCACAGTGATGTGCATCAACTTCCATGGCGAATCATTTGACTTGCAATGCGTTAAAATAGTAACATTTATTTGATGCCTTATTTTTTTTCCATAAAAATGGGAGATAAACAGCAAGCACATTTTGTGTTAAATTTTAAATACAAATTAAGTTCCTCATAATTTTGTGAAGATTAAAGAATCTTGACGCTCATTAGAAAATGTTGATATTTTTCATAACAAATATCCTGAAGGAAGAATTAAAGAGTGAACAAGAGGCTGGGTAAACAAGTTTTGGTTGAAGATTTTCCCCAATGGACACATAACACAGTTCTTTCAAAAAAATACAGCTGCAAATGTTTCTAAGCTCATGAATGTTGCAATTGATATTTTTTTTTATCTTTTACTTTTTCACTTTCCGTTGAGCAATTTTGAATCTATACAAATGAGACTTAATGAGATGTTGTTGATTGTCCGCCAGGGCTGGGTTCAAACTTTAATGATTTTAGTTCATCTTAAAAAGTTTTTACAATTATTGAGATAGCCAAAGCTTAACCAAAATGACTTTCCTTTCTGCTTATTTTTTGGAAGGAATTTTTTTTTTTAAATTTACAATTTCCAGGGTCTTAGAAAACAGAGAGCTGTAAACAAAGGCCAGAGAGTAGCATTCAAGGCAGCCATTTCCTTAATTTGTTGTTTCGGCCACCAAAGACGTCAAAGGATCCCCAGTTAAAATATAAGTAGGATGCCACCATCATAACTGCAAACACAACCAAAGGTAACGGCTGGTATAAAAATGACACACCCCTTGAAAAATTTGGACACTTCAAGAATTTAAAAGGAAACCCGTAAGATGCCACTAGAAAGTTATTTGCCTGTGTCATCAAATTCGGGGTTTCTTCGTCCTCCTGCAGAAAAGCTACCCTTCTTTCAACTTCATCATCACCATGGCCAAAGTTTGCCACTGGTTCTGGGGGCCTGACACTGTTCTGGAGCTCTTGCTTAACATTCAGTATCTCTCTCTCCAAGTGCTTGGAGGAATCCTTTAAATTTGAAATGTTAACTTTCACTGTGGAAAAGTCTGCATCAATGGACTGTGTCAGGTCACCAAGCTTCTTCTTCAAAACATTATTCTCTTTTCTAAACAATTCACTTTGGAATTGACGATTTTCCTCAAAATCTTCCTGAATCTTTACCAACGAGGCCTGGATTTCTTTCTGAGCGTTACTAAGTGTGTTGATGATATGGTTCCTATCTTCTCGTTCCATTTCATTGGCTCCATCTTTTATCTCACGCAGTTCTGCCTTGAGCAGTAGGTTCTGCTTGAGAGTTTTGGAACTGAATTCATCCCACATGCTTTTTAGCTGAAGTTTGTGTTCCTCAAAGATCTTCTGTAGGTGCCGCTCAAATTCCTGCTGCTGCTTCTTGTGGGACTGCAGATATCCATCTAGCTCTATACCATATTCTTTAAGTTGGTTGGTGACATCATGACAAAGATCCATAGACATGGTAGAGGCTGAAAATGGAATGGAAACCTTGTGAGATTTGATGATAGCATTTCATCAAAAAAAAATTATTTTAAATTTTTAGTTTTCTAGGGGATTTTTTTTTCTGTAATTTTCCAAAATGTAAATAACATCAAAGAGTGGACAGGACTAACACTGGGCGATGCAATGCGTAGTGCTGAAGACAGAGAGGAATGGATGAGGATGGTTCACATGTCATCTGTGGCGCCCCAACGGTCCGAGGACTAAGGGACATGAGGATGAGGATGAAAATATACACTTGCATACATGGACCTAACTAAGTCATTGCAGCAACAGCAGCAGCAGAGATGGAGTTGGATATGGGACAAAACCATGAAATACTTGATAGATTTTAATATAGAGACCAAACTGTACAGCAAAGGTAGATTTCAATTTAGAAAGCCAACCATAAGAGTGGAGTTGGGGTTTAATTTTAATATAGAGAGTAAACCATAAAATTGGAGTTGGTATTTAATATATAAACTAAACTAGACAATGCAGGTGGAGTTAAAAATATAAACTAAACAATAATAGTGGAGTTTTAGTTCAATATATAAAATAAAATAAGGAAATGGGGTTTAATGTATAAACTAAACTATGATAGTGGAGTTTGAGTTTAATAAAGGAAAAGAATCTAAGTCTTTTCATAATACAAAACATCTAACATTAAAAGCATAAAGCTGAAACTCACTAGATTCACTGGATATCATGGTAGCGGAAGTTTCTGATTTATCAGCAGCACAATTATTCTGAAAATAAAATTGATGATAAGTGAAAATTTCCTTCAGTTTATTTCACACTACTAATTTGTGACCACACAGTTTTTTATTCAGGCTATAAAATAGTAGGTTTTGTTGCTTTAATAAGATATAGTATATGAAATATGTGTAATTGTATGATCATTTTTAAAAATTATCACTTTTTAGACTAAAATGTTTTTTCGGAGGATTATTCAAATAGATTGAAATAATTTGTTTTATGTTTATACTTTGTTTTAATGTATATAAAAAAAATTCATATATTTATTTTACCTTTGACACCATTTTTTTACCACTCCTATATAGTTCTTTCTCTAAGAAATTAGAGAATTCTTCTTTCTTTTTCGTTTTCATCATTGAATCTTCCTTTCTCTGCAAGAACTCCATAGTCTAAAGC
The DNA here is from genome assembly GCA_964033795.1 of Lymnaea stagnalis. NCBI lineage: Eukaryota > Metazoa > Mollusca > Gastropoda > Lymnaeidae > Lymnaea > Lymnaea stagnalis. The sequence goes on from CAXITT010000788.1 coordinate 195,100, forward strand.
AGAAAGTGCCATTTATAAATAAATTAGATAGAATATAATAGCATACCTGTTATTTGTTTACAGGATCCAATCATTTCTTCACTGCCCCTCAACACATTTTTCTTAAATGTATTTAATTTATAGTAACATTGCATTCGTTAATTGCATTACCAGCAAATACTTTATAAAAAAAAACCCTTAAAAACTCATTACATTTCAAGCTTTGAGGTAAGAAAAAAACAGAGCATAGTGCTCCCAAAACAGCATGAGGGCAATAGAAAAACAAGCAAACTATATAAAGACAGCAAGTGGTCTTTATGTTCACATTGTTATGAAAAACAATATCTCATCTGAATGATCATAAATATAGGAGTAACATGCTGTAAGTTTAAGTACTGCAAATGGAATACAGAGAGGTGATTAAATCTAACAACCAATTATATTCATCATATGATACAAGCAGTAAAACTATTCAATAATACTATACTTACAGCAGCACAAGTCTCTGAGGTAGAAGTTCTGACAATTAAAATAAAAATAATTAAGATGTGCAAAACTATCAATATATATACATTTAAAATTTACGTCCATAACTTTAATGTGTCAATGAAAAAAGTTTGGAGGCATTGTTTAACATACACTAAAATACTTCAGAAGACCCTAAAGGTGTTGAGGATGACACATCAGCAGTCACTAGTTTTGTCCTGTCAGGTACTTTTTAATGAACTAGGGAACCCCCTGCCTCACAAAATACATCCATCCATGTGAAGCTACAGCCCATGCAGCCACATCCTTCCACTCAGACCTAACTGATGCTTTTCTTTTCCATGCTTAAATTCCTAGCTGATGTAAATCTCTCTCCACATCATCCATCCATCTAAGCCTAGGTTTGCCTTTGAACTGTTTTCCTTTGGGGTTTTAGTGGTGCACCCTCTTCACTTCTGTCATTCTTTCTAAGTGTTCAACCCAGGGTAGCCTGCCCTGTTTTATTTCTGCTACTAAAGTGCGATTCTTATAGAGACTATAAAATTCCTGTTTGATTTTGGTATTCTCCATCCATATTCATCCTTTGTTAGTCCGTATATTTTCAGAAATTTTATCTCCCATGTGTTTATTAAGTTTTCAGCCGTTTTAGTAAGGGTCTACATTTTATTTGCATATGTTACAACTGGTCTGATAACAGTTTTATTTTTATCTATAGTATAGTTTTCTTTGTTTCACTAGGCTTATATGGATGGATGATGTGATTAGATCTACAACAACTCTAGGAATCCAAGCATGGAAAAGAAAAGCATTGGTTAGGTCTGAGTGGAAGGAAGTAGTGAGGCAGGCCAAATAAGCCCTTCATGTGCCGTAGCGCCACAGGGATGGATAGAAGCTTAAACTTAACTTAGGCCTAGGCTACTTGGCTTGACTACTTCTCATCTAGTAATACTCATTTTTTACTAATGACAATCATTAAATCAATCATCGTACTGTCTTTCAAAGAAGAAAAGATGACAACAATTTAAGAATTTTATTTTGATATATTTCAAATTCTGCAATCAAATAACAAATCCTTACCAACATGCATCAATTAATTTTTTAGATGCACCCCTTGAAAATAATCAGTGTTCCTGCCAGACCTATTATTATTATTATAACTTCACTAGAAATTCGACCTCATTTTTTAACTGAAACATACATGCCATGGTGACTGTTTTAATTTGTTAATTTTGTTCCAGCTTAGATGGATGGAGTAGAGTAGTTTTTTCTCTTTTTCTTTTAACTCTATCCATTGCTAAAAAAGTAAAGCCAAAACTTTGTGATGTATTTTGATGTTAACTAAAATAAAAAATATTCCAGGCCTGGAAACCACTGTACAGCATTTCAGTGGTGGAGCTCTTTAGAAGCCCGGGGAAAACTTTCGTCTGACAATCAATGCCAGAAGCCTTCACTATATTCAAAGTTCATTCAAACCGCTTCATTGTTAAAAAATAAATAAATAATATATTTACAACTTCGGAGCCAATATAAATTATAATTAATATAAATGTAAAATATAAGCTTAATGAAATAATGATTTTGTTTATATTAATAATTGTTAATTTCAGTTTGTAAAATACGTATAACATAAGCTATTTCTGTTTGCTTTCTTACAACCTGGCAAGCATTTGGGAATGTAGTGTAAACAATGGCTGACTTTGACACAATCTACGAAGAAAGAGAAGAAGATGAGGATAATGTTGACACATATACAATATATGTTCCGGATCCTATTATAATTAGAGGAGCTGGAAATGTAACAATGTATGTAAAACAAAATCAAACTATGATTTTAACGCAAAATAAAAACAGTTTCTCGTATACTCATGAATATATATTATTATTATTTTAAAATTAGGCCATGCATTGCAAAGACTTCATTTTCATTATTATGATTATAATAGCTATAGACGTTGTTGTTATATTTTTATGTAGCAAAGTGGTGTGGTGGTGATGAATGAGGCTGACAGTTTTACTAATATACACTAAAGAAATGTAGGTCTTGAGGACTTATAGATGTATTTGTTTCCATAAACTATTATAAACCATGTCAAAGAATAATAATAATTTAATGAATAACAAAAAGACAAGGCCAAAGAAAAAGCCAAGGCCTCGGCCTGAGAAAGGCAAAGTTTACGATGATGAAAAGTTAAAGAAAAAGGACAATATCTGAAAAGAAACAAATAATACAATAGGTTAACAATGTCCTGACTAACATTGAATAATACAGCTTACAATAAACATTTTAAATAACGACATAATTACAAGTGGCGACAAAATATACTTTTACTTAACTTTAATTAATGAGGTACTCCAACTCAAATTTTCAAATACATCTTACACAGACAAAGGGCATAGTTATTTATTTATTTAGGCATTTTTATATAGCGCTTATCGCTTATCTTACAGCTCTAAGCGCTTTTCAATTATTAAAAACATGTAACCTATTTAAACTGCTAAAGTAAAATAAAAATGAAAAACAAGAGACACTAGAATAGTAACTACTATATTAAAAATGACTATAGAAACAGTAGCTTAAACATTAAAATGGCTATAAAAACGAGTACATATCATTGGAAAGAGCTGGCTTTAAGCTTTCCAATGACGCCAAGATAATCTTTGCATCATTTATAGGGGAAAAGTTATGAATTTGTTAGTGATTTATTTTTCCCCACTATTTGGCTTTGTATTTAATTTGTAAAACTGATTGAATTACTACTCTTTTTGTACTTTTTTAATCTTTTTTGTATCTTTTTGGCTATTAAAGTTAGAGCTATCAAATTTGGAGAAGACATTTAAAATACAATGTTTAACAAAATAAAACACAAGAATTGTGAATTAACTTATTATATTTGATTAAATATGACTTTATGAGCATATGGCATTGCTAATGACAATTGTCGAAAAATTTAATTTTAAAAAAAATAACATAATTACTAAACTAATAAAGAAATTGCTATAAAATTTTCAATACAAACATATGATGTCCATCTAGAAGTAAGGTAAATTTAAAATAAATAAAATGCAGATCAGAAAAATGTATGCAACGTTTGAAAAAATATTTCATGAAAAGTGACCACGGCCCACGACCGAGACATTTTTACACTTAAATAGATAACTTTTAAACTAATAAAGCTACTGCAATGAAATTTTCAGCCTAAATAGATAGTGACAATATGAATGTAATAGAATATTAAAATATTACAAAGGCAATTAAAATCATGCTTTACAAAATTCAAAAATGTAATGTAATCTGTCGACATTGATGTGTATTTTTAACTATAACTTTTAAACTTATAATTCTAAGTCAATGAAAAGTGCAGTACAAATAAAAACAGTGTCAATCTAAATTTAATAAAGTATTTAAATAAAAAAAAAACATAATTCAGAACATTTTAAGTAAAAGTTAATAAATGAAACTTCATCTCTGTCGACATTATTGTACAGGCACATTAAGTTTCAGCTCCGGTGCTCTAACAACACTTCATCCTCATCGATTTGTAGCCTAAAAAACATCTGCCTCCATTGTCAATATCAAATGGGGTTGTTTGTTGATCTCCTCCAGGTTGACACAACATAGCACGATCACAGGGAATGATAAAAAATCTGTAACTCTACAAAAATGTTAAAAAGGTTAGGACTACTAATTATGAATATACAAAATAATGATACAATATTTTTAAATAGGCTAAACAATGTTCTGTTATTTATGTACATTTATAGTTGTTAATAACTTACGACTAGAGGCTATCTTAATATATAATTCATTGCTCTTTGCATGATGCATGTCGCCGCACTTTGATTTCGTATCATTTATAATTTATATGTATTATTTCTATTATTGATCCAAAGCTGGTTCTTATTTATGAACTATATTAGGCCTAAAGTGTAATTATTATTAAAAGTGTAATTATTATTTAAAAAAACAGTTATTAAAAGTGTATATTTATAATCAATCTATTAAGTTATAATACAGGAAATATTCATTTAGCTGTTTCAAAAAGATTTTAAATAATAATAACCACTGTTAACATTAGAGATATACCACTTCCGCTAGATAGAGGGGAAAGAAATGGCCACAGCTTGGCAGCCTTTAATTTTTTGTCACGTCGCTCAAGATCTAATAGAGTTCAGTGATGATCAGTACTCTTTTAATTTGCCCTTTTAAAAAATATATAAACTATGGACTCAAGTAATTTCTAAGTCCGAACAAGATTTTAAAAAAAAATTTAGCACAGCCAACTCAATTACTCAAGTCAACTTTCCAATTAATCGTCTCAGCAATGTCAGATATCCACTTAATTCATACCCACATAACTGGCATGCATTGCAGATTCGAATTAAAATAATTAGGTTTATTAAAACAATGCTAAACGCCGAGATCTACCAAAAACGAAAAGCGCCAGGTTATCACAGCGATCGCTGCTCGGCAGGCCACGTTTTTCTATCGCAGGCTGCGAAAGTATTGGAGTGCCTATTAACTAAGATAATACTAATACATGCTATACAAAGGCCAATTAAAACTATTATTAATGTAATAATGTTTAATTATAAAAGTAAGCACGCTGCAGTGTTTAACTTGAAGCAAGTACACACATAATAAATGTGAGATGTGGGGGCTAACATAAAGGTCTAGAAATTACTTTGATACTCTCGTCCATGTAATTGTAAGGTGTCTATTAAGATGCACCCATAGCAGGACAGGTACTACAATGGTGTAAGGTATAATCACCGTTAGTTATATACTCACATCAATCAATCGTTAAGACAAAAACAAATTGCAGAATGACTAATTATAATTATATTAATACAGCTGGTAATATTACCCTAACACATGCACCATTTCCTGTGTGAGGATTTAGCACAAGGCAGAAGAGTTAACCTACTACACATATTTCATGTATATTTGCTGGTTGTATACTGTTGTATCAACAGCTTATCCGCACATTGCAGTATGTGTAAGCAGAACGATCTAACGGTTGTGTGTTATGCTCACATACACTGGTATCTAATATCCATTTCAGAATTCAGTGAAAGACTGTATGTTCAACCATCCCAATATTATTGTTACATGTCAAATTAACGGAGCTAACAAGTGATTAAAGCACTGCCTAATTTAAGTCATGAACTGAAATATTCCATTACAAACACCTAACAATTGCATTCTTCAGACACATAAATAAAAAAGCGTATTTGTATCCACTTACAGAGCATCCCAATGGGCCCCTGTGAACACTGGCGCACTTTAGGGATGCGATGAAAACCTTAAATGAAAAATTCCTTAGTGTGCACGCCACACTAGACTAGAGAGCATGTATGTCACACCCATACCAAGACAGTCTCTTACTTGCCTTCAGGCAGATTTCCTGGGGTAAAATGACTAACTCTAGGGACTACACCATGAGTAAAAGTTAACATCCCGGACCAAATCCCTAAGACTTAAATGTGTCTTTTTTGTCTTGGCTATCTAAGATACTATCATATATTTCTATGGGTTAAATGGTCTTTGAGATATTTAAATAAAACTGTTTGGGACCCCAATGAATGAATGTGAAAACTTCCTTAATTACTAAATATTAAAATATCCTATAACGATGGAGACTTGTAAATAAACTAAGCTATAGTGAATAAAATCCCGCTTTCAACTAGATATAATCCATAGCCTGATACACTAGGGTGCCCGAGAAATAAATGATTGAATTTATAAATAAAGCACACATAGTGGTTCCCAATAATTAAGTATTCTGAGCAATGGAGAGATGCTGGTCATCTGTAGGATAACTGATACCCAAGCCCTGACCCCGAAGTAACATTCCAAACCTGCGTTGGGCGAGGGCTAATTTCCATACAGTGTTTTGAGCGCTACACACTGTTTTCGTAAAACCGTGGCCTCTACACTGCCACAGTTAGTCTATAACTTAGTTTAAGTAAATGTATTTTGGTCAAAAAAGGATAAAGTATACATTTGTATAGAGCAAAGCAAATAAAGTGATGAAACTAGAATAAACTTTCTAGCTTTAGACTTTAACTTTAGTTGTACCGGGTAGTAGTTTTTGAGCCATGAATTTTTCTAGGTCCAAATTGGTTTGTCCTTTTTGTTTTTTACCCTGAAAAGCATCTCCACGTTCTGTAACCCAGTGCCTCTGTTTGCCTCCCCCACTATAATTCTTGTATTAATGAATGATAATTATATATGACTATTATTTTCAGGATTAACAGACTATATACTATATTAAAAAATCAAATTTGAAAAAATTATTTTAAACAATATTAATTATGCAATTATAAATAAATTGGGTAAACTTATGCAATCCATGCCACCCATTTTCCTTGTGTTTTTGCACTACTTTTTTCCCCCACAGCCGCCATCTTTGTTGCCATGATGGCAGACATGTCATGGCAACAAAGATGGTGGCTGCGTAAAATAAATAATAGTGCAGAAACACATCTGCTAAAATGTGCAGGGTAAAGGGAGAGAATTTGTTGTTTTAACATCGCTCTACAGCATTTCAGTGGTGGAGCTCTTTAGAAGCCAGGGGAAAACTTTCGTCTGACAATCAATGCCAGAAGCCTTCACTATTTTCAAATTTCATTCAAACCGCTTCATAATAAGCAGAGAAATTGTTAAAAGTAAATAAATATATTTGCTATTAAATATTAACATTAAAAAGCCATCAGTCAAAAAAATGGGTGCATTAACATATATAAAGGGAATAGTTAACTCTAGTAACAATCTGTGAATACACAAAGTGGAGAAAATCCTACACAGTAACTCAAAGTGTAGCAGATTAGATAAATTGTAACCTATCTAACTATGATTGTTTAAATTTTAACAATATTATATAGCTTTTCTTTGTCTGTCTACAGAATCCATTACACCAATATATATTCTATATATAAAACAATGGACCCCCTAAAAATATTCTGCTTATGGACTACTTATTTTGAACCTTCAACACTTTTGCTCATGACTAATTTATTAAAGCTTTCACTGACTAATGATTTGATAGTATTTGCACACGGAAAACTCTTATGAATAAACTCTGAGAATATTTCTGTAGTATAGACATATCCAAGTGGGTCTGAATGGTTGCCAATGATAACATTTGCACAAAGGAAATTATTATATTTACAATATTGACTCTACCAGGTTTTTAAACCTCAAATTAAAATATTCATGTTTAAATGCCTTCTAAATTCATTATAAAAACACAAGGTATCAAATATGTTGATGTATAATGGGGTAATAATGGAATATTATTTCTTTGATGCTTGTTTCTTTTATGGTTCTGTTTTAGAATGTATAAAGATGGGCAGAAATAATGGATCATGAAGATGTACAATAATTTATAATAGACTACTTTGAAAGTGCAGAGTGACTTTTCTTACTACGTTCAGTAGGCAATATTTTGTGAAATCGGTGTCATCACATTTCTTTCATCTTTCCTTTGAAAAACAGTAAAAACTAATTTTTGAGGGTGGGACTGAACATTTGATAGAATGAGTTGTCATCAGCAATGAGTCTATGTGCCAAGTTTCAACTCGATAGGTTGACAGGAAATGGGTGAATTAGCTGTCGAATATTTTTCCAGCCTGGAACAAAAGCGAAGTTAATACAAAAGATTTAAAAGAAAAATGTGGGTTTTTTTTTTTTTTAGAAAAATTCCTGCATTTCTATGATATAATGGATACTGAAGCAAAAAAAAAAATGGGGGTTTTTTTTTTTTTTTAGAAAAATTCCTGCATTTCTATGATATAATGGATACTGAAGCAAAAAAAAAAAGCCTAGTTGTATGAATTTTAATTTTATTTTATAATTGCAGATTTGGTTTGAGCAATAAATTTGAAACTGATTTCCCTCCAGGTCTTTCAGCTAAGGTAAGCAATTGAAATCCATATTACGTTTTGATACATGTCAAACTTTTTTTCCATCGATTAGAGCATCAAGAAAGAGATTAGAAAAGAATATTAAATTTTCTTTTATTTAAACATTTTTAATGCCATGGGTTATTCACTGTCTTGGTAAAAGAGTTGGTCAAAGCAGAATCAGTGTTTAACAAAGATGTGTCTGTGGACTGGCATGGCAGTCCATACAACATGAAAATTTATGTTCAAAGAAAGGGGAAAAATAATTAATAAATCTGGCAAAAGTCCTTGGTGCAATTTTTAAAACTTGTCCACTGGGCTGCTAAATTTAAAAGTTTGGGAAACACTGTCCTAAAAAATGTGGTTGTTTAAAGAATAAGAAAAACCTAAAATGGGGCTGTCATTTAATTTTACTTATTAAGACTACACACTTATCACAGACAATAAATGTCAGCTTTTAAACATAAGTTACTCTTAAGTTTAATAGACAAGAAATGTTAACCTTTTTCAAACATTAGTTACACTTACATTAAATAGACAAGACATGTCAACCTGTTCAAACATTAGTTACACTTAAGTTAAATGATGGGTATTTTTTTTTTACTGCACACAGATATAATCCTATTGTTACAATTTTAGTTCTAAAATTTGCTACAGTGCCACAGAAAAAAATAAATTTTTGTTTGCTATTTTTTTAGGTTGCTCCAGAAGAATTTAAGGCAACAATAACAAGAATAAATAATGTACTGCGCAAGGCACTACCAGTCAATGTCAAGTGGCTGTTCTGTGGCTGCATCTGTTGTTGCTGTACACTGGGCTGCTCTTTATGGCCAGTGGTGTGTCTAAGCAAAAGGGTAACTTTGTTTTCATAATGTATTTTCAGCTCTTTAATGTTAAACAGAGTTATCTTTATCTTTAAATCAACAATATGGAGTGCAGTTGTTTTTTTAAATATAACAAATTAATTTGCTTGTTAATTTTTTTTTCCAATGATTTTAGACAGCAATGCACACAGTTAATTAAAATCAATGATTTATTATTTTGAGCAAAAAATTAGTCCTTATGCTCAATATTGGTTTCACTGACATGCATTACTTGTAAACAATACCAGGTACTCAAAAGTCTTTTTTTTTTTGGGCTGATTTCTACATACCTCTTTCTTTTTTTTTCTAATCACATAAGTTCTCTCTTCTGGTTTCAGACACGACATTCCTTAGAAAAAGTTTTAGACTGGGAAAATAGTCACTTATATCAAAAGGTAGATGTTTTCAAAATATTTTAGAAATGAAATTTTAGTTTGTGTGCGTCTTTGTTAATTTGATATATCTTTATTTATGTATTGAAATATTTTTGTTTACGGCAAACTGTATGACCTTTAATGTTTTACAATGCAGGCGATATCCATTTGAAAACTAACCTATTGATGGAAAAGGAGTTTAATAGGTTGCCTGCATGTCTTTTTTGTGGCAAGATATTGTCCAACTTCTAATCCTGTGTGTTTTTTTGAAGAACAGCACCTTTCTTTTAATTATAATACATGTGCATTTTAAATCCTATTTTCATGTTTTGTATACTATAAATACATATATATATATTTATTTATTTATATATTTGTATGCATATATATCTATGAACTTTAATTTTTGTGCATTACAGTTGGGTTTATACTGGCGATTAAACAAACAGCGCTGTGACTCTAGCAGTATGATGGAGTATGTAAGTGAAAAAAAAGATAGCTCTTTTTAAATTTTGTGAAATTCATGCATATTTCGTTTTGCATATAGTGTCTACCAAATATCTAAACATAGAAAGGCAAGTCTGTCAAAAGACACTATTCAAGTAAGTATAAGTATGAGCTTGGCCTCCGAAAAGATATTGAATAGAAATCAGTGGTTCTCAAACTTTTTATTGATGGCAATTAAATCCACATTGCAGTCCATTTTAACATAACCACACTTCCATGAAAGAAGCAAATGGGAATTGATTGAGTTGCTCTGAAGCTAAAAAAAAATAATTCTCCTTTCTGGAAGTATCACATACTTGCTGTACTACTATTTGCAACTTGTTCTTCTGTTGTTTAAAAAAATAATTTATAATCCTGTCTGTTAGACCAGATCATGCTTCTAATATAACAGATGTCTTTAAAATATTTTAAAAAATCTTTTTACATATGTGTTAATTAAAGTCATTTCAACATTTTGTTAATATTTTTTTTTCCAGGTTTTAGTCTTGGAGTTCATTCCCAAAGTGCCAATCTTTAGACCTGATTAAACATTTGATGTGGGGGTAGATCCCCAAAATTCATCCACATCACACTGTGTGTCCATATGAGGTCCACTGACATATACGCCAGGGTCGTCAATTTCATTAGCATTCCAGGTCTCATTCAAATGTTAATAGCCATTCAAACATCAAGTCGATGAATCATTTCAATCTCCTTCACAGATCATTCAACTATCTCACCTTTTATTTTGTGCATTTTTCATCATTTGGAGTTTTTTTGTTGTTTTTTTTCCCTCTATTCTGAATGTGTTTTTTGTATTGTTTAAATCGTTGCGTACGACTTCAATATGTCCCTTTTAATTTTGCACGCATGTGTGTTTGAATTATTTACATGGATGATCAAATCAAGAGTTGCAATTATTTAGCTGTAGCTTCTTGTTCACTTAAATGACCTTTGCTAGTGCCCCTTTAAGATTTTATGATGTGCACAAATATTAAACATTTAATAATTGGTTGACACCTAAATTAAAGTTGAGGCACTCACATTGTTAATTTTTAGGCAACTGAATAACAATGTTTATGAATTTAAGAAAACTTTTTTCTTATCCAATAAATCCAATAATAAAATAAGGAGGCCAATTGCATACTTGTTTTAGAATTAGAATATAAGTAAAATTAAAATGTTCAGTTGTTATCTGAATAAAACTTATATTAAGATTTAAAGGGATATAAATATTTTTTAATCATATAAATTTTTTTTTAAAAAGCAAAGGTATTTTTATTTTTAGAACATCATTGAATTTCAGGTTTAAGCCTTTGCCATCCCTAGTTAATAATGCTAAGTCATTTTGACCATATGCACTAAACATTTTTAGAATCTTCTAAGTTGAGATTACACATATCAACGATGCTATGGTCATAAATTCATTGCACAGATTCCATTAATTTCATTTAATTACTATTTCACATTTATTTACAAATGGCCTTCCCCTTATCTGTTGTGTTCAATGATATAAATAAATAATTAAAAAAATTATCCATTTCAAATCAAATGAAATCCGCTTTAATGCTGCACTTTAATACTTGTTTATAATCTAAACTGCCCTTTAAAATGGCCAGGTATAAATTAAAGTTTAGAGTTGTTTGATTTACAAATTAAATAATGCTAAAATATTTTTAGAATTCTTTTTTTTCTTATATTGTTATCATTTTTGTGTGTACTAGTATTTTTTTATTCTTAATATGAGGGAGACAATTTGGACTCACTGAAAAAAATACCCTGTACATATATTAATTTATTTTTCCATGAATTGCATTTTATTCTTTTGTTTTATAATAATTAAAGTAAAGAGTCATTTTAAGTACAGGTAGTTAATTTAAAAGAAGTGAACATGAATTGTATTAAGATTATTTCTGGGCCTCTTTTAAAAAAAAAAAATATAATCTCCTGTTGTTTTCAAATATTTATTAAATTTTCGCAATAGCTTAGGGCTGTGGAGACTGTGAAGATCATGTCTTAATATTTGAGGAGTCAAAGATAGCTCGACTGTTGTGGACATAATAAATCAACAAATTTCAGCAATGAAAAAAAATATTTAAAAAAAAAAAAAGTCATTTGTAAGTCTCTTTTTTCAAACTGTGAATTTTAAACTTGATATTCAGTTTCTGGTTTTTATAATTCACTGATTCTTTCAGATCAAATCCCAAGTAGCCTACATGCTCATTTTTTCTTTGAGCCTAAATCTCGTTTCTAAACTGTACTATTATAAATTATAATAATAATAGATAGCTTTTTACATGGTAACCTTTTGTAAAAGCATTCAGTTGACTTGGTAATTCATGGAAAAAAATATATAAGTTACGAGTTGTAGCTAAAAGTCTAGAGAATGATAGCTACTTGCATGGGAGTTTGGATATTTCAGGAAAGAATATCCTGTCATTGTTTTAAAAGCTGTCAGATGATTTTTAAAAGCAATAAGTTCCTAAGGTCTAACCTGTTTATTATTGTTAGTTTGGGTTATCTTCTTCTTGATATTATTTTTTTTAAATCCAAACGTAAAAAAAAGAGAGCACGAAAAACCCACTTCATCCTCACACACCCCAGAATGCACCAGTTTTTGTACTTGTAGCCTCTACCGAAACCATTCATACATGTTAAATGCAGTCTTGCAGATGTAAAGATCTCAATAATCCTGTATAAATTAGTAATATATATTTATATACAATTTACACCAGTTTACCTAACAAAAAATGACACAAATATTTTTCAATAAATGTTTTAAAATAAAATCTTCTGTAACTGCATAGGAATTTTTTTGTAATTCAGTAAATATTACTTTTTTCAGTTATTGTTATTTTGTTTAATTTGACAGTTCTAGTTAATTTTTTTGCAGTTTTTCAATTAAATTCCACCGTTTAGCTTTGTTCATTTTTTTTTTTTTTTTTATTTAACACAGCCAGTGCAACAATAGGAATTTTTTTGTGTTTAATTCAGTTGTTTAAATTGCCTTTATTTTTTTTTAAATTTATTGGTTTCTGTTAAATGAGGATATGTAAATTTT
>CAXITT010000788.1:212181-254680 GCA_964033795.1 Lymnaea stagnalis
GAGGGTGGGATATTGTGTTATTATGGTATAGAGAGGGGGTGGAATATTATGTTATTATTGCATATAGAGTGAGGGGGGGGGTCACACGTCATTTTGTTTTAATGTTGTGCTTGGCTATTTTGCTCATATTCTTAGTCACATTCCGTCACGCATCGAGAGTATTAATATGGCTCGACTTTGTGGCCACCGCATTTATCAGTGACAGGAATATATCACGAGTCTCAAAGCTTTCACAACGTTTACGGGTAAATGCTGTAGGTTGCCCTTCTCTCAACTTCTTGGACGGCGTCCATAAGTGTGTCTTTAAAGCCTTGTCATCTGTATCCACCGGCCTTGTAATTGAAAACAAGGCTGTTGTTTTTTGTTTTTTGTTTTTTTTTCTGTATCCCCCGTGGTTTATCTCTCATACTGTTGAGTGTTTCTGCGCGCCTGACAGGATTTCTACGGCAGCACCGGGTGCTGTGACATACGTCCGTCTCCGCATACACACCTTAGAGCTAGGTTCTGTGCAGGGTTCAGAACCATCTAGAGCCGCGCGGCTCGCAAAGGCCTAAGCGGGTAGGCTGTAATTAAATCAAGCGTTTCCCTTACAACCCCAAGATGAAGTCTTCTCAGGAGACTTGCCTCGGCGCCCCAAGTAGTGCAAGCCAGGCTTAGTTTCGACGTGGCGTTATCAGCTACGTAACATCAGTAAACCCCCTTTTTATTTGTGTATCAAAATATACTAAGTAGAATTATTTTAATTTTTTTTAAATCAATAAATATATAATATCATTCGGTAGCGTCTTAAGGCATGGGTCCCCAGGGCCTCACGCTTCTAGAGGGTCTCATACTTCTAAGGGGTCTCCCGTTTCGAAGGGATCTGACGCTTATAAGGGGCCTTGGCCTCATGCTTTGAAAGGGCCTCACGATGCTTCTAGAGTGACTCACGCTTCTTCTAGAGGACCTCGCGCTACTAGGGGACTCTCGCTTCTATATGCTCATGTTTCTCAGGGGGGCTCACGTTTCTAAAGGGCCTCTCGCTTCTATATTCTCATGTTTTTAAGGGGACTCACGCTTCTAGAGGGCCTCTCACTTCTATATTCTCCTGTTTCTAAGGGAGCTCACGTTTCTAGAGGGCCTCTCGCTTCTATATTCTCATGTTTCTAAGGGGGCTCGCGCTTCTAGGGGACTCTCGCTTCTATATGCTCATGTTTCTCAGGGGGGCTCACGCTTCTAGAGGGCCTCTCGCTTCTATATTCTCATGTTTCTAAGGGAGCTCACGCTTCTAGAGGGCCTCTCACTTCTATATTCTCATGTTTCTAAGGGAGCTCACGCTTCTAGAGGGCCTCTCGCTTCTATATTCTCATGTTTCTAAGGGAGCTCACGCTTCTAGAGGGCCTCTCACTTCTATATTCTCATGTTTCTCAGGGGGCTCACGTTTCTAGAGGGCCTCTCGCTTTTAGGGGCATCATGCTACCCGTATTGTTAATAACTATTGAACGATCTTTTTGGCTATTAATTTGCTTTCGAAGTCATTTGGTAGGCAATCTCCTAAGTTTCTGTGAGCAAGTTTTACATGTTTAAATAGGTTTTATAGGTTCTAGTTTTAGAAACATTCATCGAGTTAACAAAATACAGGTGTTGTTGTTTTTTTTAAAGTTTTACAATAGGCGCCTTGGTCCTATTCAAAAGTAATTCATCTGAAGATACTTGTAGTTGATAGAAATGCCAAATAAATCTTTCAATCTTGCACTTTGGGGAAAATGTATTCTGCTTCAACTTCCCTCAGATAAAATATCTCTTTGAACGTGTTGTCTTTTGTAAATATCTTAAATCTGCTTTAACCTACACATGTCATATACAATTTATTTTAAAAAAAGTATATGTCTTAAATAGACATAAAAATCTATAGACCTTATCTGCATAACATAATTTTTTCTTTTTTTTAAAATTTATAAACCAGGGAAATATTGTATAAAGCTAAAAATTAATTATTAGACGTATAGTTTTGTTTCTTTTTCGTTCACGTGTATAATTTTGTTAGCAGTACTTTTTTGTGACAACAAACCTCTTGTGAACGGAACAGTTTTTTTGTTTTGAAATCATTTAGCCTATTAGATCTCATAGTGAGAGATCGTTTGAACTAAAATGATAAAACAACATCACTCATTAAAAGAAAACTAAGAATGAAAGGTTTCTATGAGCACAACCAGGTCAAGATACATCTAAATTTCCACTAGCATCCAATGTTAACGAGTCCCATCAAACCGGTTGCTGGTGATGTTTTTGCTTTTGCTTGGGATTGAACTCGAGTCCACTAGCTTGGGATTGACTCAGTTTAGACCACTCGGACACCCTGGCGTAAAAGGTGATGTGCCACGTTCGTTAAAAATTATCGGTTCTAACAAGTCTGATCGGGTTGGTTAGTACTTAGTGACCTTGAAGTTCAGGCCGGGTCATCAGCACTATTTCGGTCTGGCTTGGTTCGTAGGCCTACATCAGGATGTTTAGGGCCTGGTTCGGTTCGGTCGTCAGCATGGTTTGGGTCTGGTCCGGTCCGGTCGTCAGCACTCTTTGGGCCTGGTTCGGTCCGCTTGTCAGCACTATTTGGGTCTGATTTGGTTCGTACATCAGCACTGTTTGGGTCCGGTACGGTCGTCAGCACGTTTTTGGTCTGGTTCGGTTCGGTTGTCAGCACAGTTTGGGTCTGGTCCGGTCGTCAGCGTGGTTTGGGTCTGGTTCGGTTCGGTCGCTTGACTTACAGCGAACATGCTACGTCCAGGTTTTTATCGTGTCACCTTTTGACAAGTGCATTTAGAAATAATACGTTTTTGACTTTTTTTGTCCCTAACTGGCGGTGCTCCGGTAAAGAAGCCGCGGCTTCACATGGTGCCACTGCACACAGTCTAGGAACCTTTGTTCTTTAGGAAATGTTTCTGACACAAGTGTGTGGTAATTTGATCGGTATAGCCATGGGATATAAATTATTTAGAGGTTTTATACGAAAAATTCAAGACAGGAGTGGTCAGAGTCAATCGCTCTTCTTAACTACACGCATCAAGATTTTATATAGGACACGAAACAGTAGTGCTAATGGCACTATAAAATTTACTATCTGAAAACCGCCCAGCCATTAATTTACTCCAAATGCAATAAAAGTGATTTGAAACATGTCTTGAACATTTTAAACTGAATTTTTGTTTAGGATGGAGGTGGTGCACAGTTTCGTGTCGTAATTCGTAATTTTTGATGGGATCTACATTTTGTGACGATTGGTTTGTTTGGGGGGGGGGGGGGGGGGGGGGATACCAACCCGGGGAATTTGGGTGTTAAATTACGCCAATTTTTTTTTTTTTTTTTTAATTTTTTTTTTTTTTATTAATTTGACGTTTCTTGTTTTTTTTTTTGCTTTTTTTAAATTAAATTCCCCCGTTTAGCTTTGTTCTTTTTTTTTTTTTTTTTTATTTAACACAGCCAGTGCAACAATAGGAATTTTTTTGTGTTTAATTCAGTTGTTTAAATTGCCTTTATTTATTTTTAAAATTATTGGATTCTGTGAAATGAGGATATGTAAATTTTAAAAAATGGCTACTCTTTGGGGGATCCAAGGAATGCATCACTCTCTAAGCTTAGTCTAGGGAGAAACAAATACAAATTTTGCTCATTTATTTTTCGCAACAGTTTGTTCTATGTATCATTTTCAGTTTCGTTAAAAGATACAAGCAGTTTGTTGCAGTTCCAATGGAATTCTCATGGGAGGCTTACAATAAAGTTAGAACCTTTGTATTTTTATGGTAGGATTGTCTACATACTGTCAAATTCTTCAAATATAGAAACCATACGGGTATGCAAATGGTTAACATTTTTAGGTTAATTTGTGTACCACTATTTAAGGTATTTCTGGGAAAGATTAACAATCTTTTGCCTGAATTCATAAATTAAGCAACCATTTTTTTTTTCTTGAAATCTTTGCAATACTGTAAATAAAATCGATTGGATTTGCCAATCTTAGACTATTTTATGACTTTTTTTTTTTACTGAAATTGTACTGTAAAAATTGTCAAATGTTTGTATGGGTAAAAAAAACTAACTTTTTTTCCTTTAAGGAAAGTGTCGGAACCTAAAATGAGAAAAATCATATAATTGTTATTGCTTTCTTGAAAAGGGATGAAATGAATGCAAGAATATTGATTTTGTGTGTTATATGGACCTCATCAAAATGTTTGTAACATTATATATTACTTTCTTGTAGAGGAATATCAAATTAATCATAGTAAAAATTACTATGTTTGATGTGCTTGTGTGCTAAAGGCCTTCTGCTGCAAAACTTCACAAATTATTATTATTTTAAAAACTTTTTGTAGTGAAAACAGTCATAAGACACATTGGGGAAAATGCTATAAAAACATGCCAAATTCTCAAGTAAAAAATGCAATTTTTAAACATGTAAAAGAAAATTATAATGATACTAGAACTAAACCAATGTTATAGTGGTTTTCTATGATTCATCAAAACAAAAAAAATAATTGTTTTTTCCCCGATTGCACCCTTGCCAGGCTATGCTGTGGAATTAATTAAAAATTTTTAACTGCCTTCCTGGAGATTTGTTCACCTATTTTTAGTTCATAAGTAAACATTGTGTTTTTATTTGCAATGCACATATTTTATATTTTTGGTTGAATTGCTGGGTATGTGTTAAGCCTTGCAGAGTATATCAAATTTTAAATCAGACGTATTTGGACACATGCAAGAGTTAGACATTTAGTGTTAAGTCATTTCACGCATGAATGACACTTGCCCTGCTTACTGGTTGTTGTGTTTTTTATGCTTCACTTTCTTTACATCAATCGTGACACAAAAATCATCTCACGTTCGTACCTAGTTGTTTGCATATGTACATAGAGATCCTCTGATTTTTCTGAGTTGTAAAAAAAAAAAATTGTAAAAAAATGTCTCTGCTAATTGTTCTTAAATTATGATCTCTAAGATTTGGTAATACCTGTGCCCTGTTCCCAACTGTGTAGTGTTTACAGGATTCCATTACATTCAATTGTGTTTTTTCACGTGCAGAAATCTTTGTCTTCTGATTCTTTTTTTTTAACATTAATTTTTGCTTCATTGTCTGTCTCTTAGTTAAATATTTTTCCCTTTATTTTTACACTTTGATGTGAATGCAAAAAAAAAGTTTAAGACTTTTACTTTTACATACTTCATATGTGTTATGAAATGCATTAGTTTAAAAACACAGAGCAGCTGGATATCTCATAGAAACAAAACCCATGAAAACATCTATATAAGTGTCTGTCAAACTTGTTATTTGTCGAAGCTTTCTGGAAAAATTTGCCCCAACTCCCATTTTTTTTTGCGCCCAAAAATTAAAAATTAACTTGAATTTAAAATAAAGTTTTTTAAATATTATCAACAACACTAGTCATGCAAGATGATGAAATCATTTTATTTATATATACATATTATTTATTTTAATTATTTTTTTAATTAATAAAAAGATTGGTTAACACTCTTAGAAAATGCTGACTAAGCACTCTATGATTACTTCTTATAAATGTAATCATTGAAGTAGTACAGATAGGAGTGCTCTTGCATTGCCTACTGATCCATGTAAGCCATGATAAAGCATCTTGGATTAAAGCAAGGACTTGTTATAATTGCTGTTGATAGCCATGTGAAAGACCAAAAAAAAATGTTTATATTTATTTAAAGTTAATTATAACTTTATTTTTGTTTTTATTTATATTTCCAATTGATATGAACTAGCATCGCAATATAGCCACAAACACTGATGGGCAATTTTTACATTTGTCCAGACATGAAGTACGGTTCAATTATTTCAGAAGTTGTTCTGTTGAAAACAGAAACCATTAGAGCATCCATCCTTCTTTTTTTTCCCTCCGGCTTTATCATTTATGTCGATCCATATTAGATATGAATCATGTCACAATGTGATATTTCGCAACAAAAATATATTGTATATCTCATTTTGTGTGTTTTGTTTCAGTTATTTAAAAATCGCATGTAATTTTCATTGTTTTGATGATATTTTTATTCCTTTTATTGTCTTATATTTCTTTTATAGAAAAAGGGCAGATCTATATATATTTTTTCAAATATACTTCCTTAATGTACTACTTTACCTTAGATTTTAACAGTTAACAGTGGTGCAAAGGTTTGAGAATTTGTTGCAAAGCACTGCACAAAATACTCGAGTATTAGAAGCCTATACAATGAAAATGAAATATACACAGACAGGCACAGGTTATATAGAAATTAGAAAAATCATTGTTTTGTTAGAGTCCTTTATTAGTCCTATGCAAGTTTTAAAAAATGGAATTCACTTTGCAGTTTGTGTCTGTTGTGGCAGTGGCCTGGATTTGATAAATCCTTGAAAACCAATTTAAAGACCTGTCATATCTCACTCGTGTTTGGGGTGTAGAGGGCATCAGCTCGGAGGGCAGACCTGTCAAAGATCATAATATATTAAACACCCGCTTGTTGCAGATTTAGGGCAGAAATATAGAGACGGCTTGAAATTCGTTTATGAAATGATCCTATATGTTTATGGGGGACAGAGGAATGTTAGATGGCTACCAAACATTTATTCAAAAGAAATGTCAATGAAAATTTGTTCGAAATTAAATAATTGAGGAAGGGGGGGGGGAAGTATTACAAATTTTACATGGGGGGGTGAGTTGGGGTGGGGCTGGACATTTGAAAGCATGTGTTGACATCAGCAACGAGTCTATGTGCAAAGATTCAGCTTGATAGGTTGACGGGAAGTGGATCAATTATCCGTCAGCAGCTAAGTTAATACAAAGGATGTTAAAAATGGGACATCACGAGTCACCAAACAGGTGTAATGATCTAACGGGAAAATATACTCTACTTAAGTGAATCTGATAGGGTACGTTGCTGCATCCATGATCTGGCATATGTGCAAAGGTTTGGGAAGCTATGCGGCTTTCCTAACTGCTCCTAGCCGGTGCCAGGGCAACCTTGAAACTCGATTGATGTCGAGTCCACGGCGGCATTGTCCAGTTGGTTCCATGCAATTATTGTTCGTGGGAAGAATGATTGTTTATATTGGACTGTGTTACACCGAGGCACAGCAGTGGAGCATTTACTACTGTTCCGGGTGTAACTGCTCGTGGAGTTGTCAGAGGTGATGAGCGTTTGGCTCTGATTAAGCGACCTGGCTTCTGTGGGGGAGATACGTGTTAGCTGGGATGGCCGGCACTAGCCCCGTGACCACTTTATATAAGAATGTAAGGCGGAGCTTTTCTCGTCTGTCTTTGAGGGAGGGGATGTCAAGATCGGTGAATTTTTTTAGCAATTGCTAAAAAATATTTATATTTATACACTAACAAAATTGGCAGAAAACCTATTAAACACATGGGAGAAAAGTTCTCCAGAAAATATATAGACCAACAAAGGATGAATATGCATGGAAAATACGAGCAAACCAGTCTATATTAGGAATTAGGATCCTATGCTAGTAGAAGAAATTTAAAAAAAAGGGCAGGCTACGCTGGGCGGGACACTTAAGAAAGAATGACAGAGGAGTGAAGAGGCTGCACCACCAAAACCTCAAAGGAAAGTGGGTCTAAGGCAGACCTAGGCTTAGATGGATGGGTGATGTGGAAAAATTGGATGGAGAAGGGATATATTGTGTTCAAATAGCATGGGGGTGGGGGGAGATAATGTGTTAACATAGCATAGAGGGGAAAGATATTGTGTTAACATCGCACAGAGGAGGGAATATTGTGTTATTATGGTATAGACTAGTATTGAGGGTGGGATATTGTGTTATTATGGTATAGACTAGTATAGAGGGTGGGATATTGTGTTATTATGGTATAGACTAGTATAGAGGGTGGGATATTGTGTTATTATGGTATAGAGAGGGGGTGGAATATTATGTTATTATTGCATATAGAGTGAGGGGGGGGGTCACACGTCATTTTGTTTTAATGTTGTGCTTGGCTATTTTGCTCATATTCTTAGTCACATTCCGTCACGCATCGAGAGTATTAATATGGCTCGACTTTGTGGCCACCGCATTTATCAGTGACAGGAATATATCACGAGTCTCAAAGCTTTCACAACGTTTACGGGTAAATGCTGTAGGTTGCCCTTCTCTCAACTTCTTGGACGGCGTCCATAAGTGTGTCTTTAAAGCCTTGTCATCTGTATCCACCGGCCTTGTAATTGAAAACAAGGCTGTTGTTTTTTGTTTTTTGTTTTTTTTTCTGTATCCCCCGTGGTTTATCTCTCATACTGTTGAGTGTTTCTGCGCGCCTGACAGGATTTCTACGGCAGCACCGGGTGCTGTGACATACGTCCGTCTCCGCATACACACCTTAGAGCTAGGTTCTGTGCAGGGTTCAGAACCATCTAGAGCCGCGCGGCTCGCAAAGGCCTAAGCGGGTAGGCTGTAATTAAATCAAGCGTTTCCCTTACAACCCCAAGATGAAGTCTTCTCAGGAGACTTGCCTCGGCGCCCCAAGTAGTGCAAGCCAGGCTTAGTTTCGACGTGGCGTTATCAGCTACGTAACATCAGTAAACCCCCTTTTTATTTGTGTATCAAAATATACTAAGTAGAATTATTTTAATTTTTTTTAAATCAATAAATATATAATATCATTCGGTAGCGTCTTAAGGCATGGGTCCCCAGGGCCTCACGCTTCTAGAGGGTCTCATACTTCTAAGGGGTCTCCCGTTTCGAAGGGATCTGACGCTTATAAGGGGCCTTGGCCTCATGCTTTGAAAGGGCCTCACGATGCTTCTAGAGTGACTCACGCTTCTTCTAGAGGACCTCGCGCTACTAGGGGACTCTCGCTTCTATATGCTCATGTTTCTCAGGGGGGCTCACGTTTCTAAAGGGCCTCTCGCTTCTATATTCTCATGTTTTTAAGGGGACTCACGCTTCTAGAGGGCCTCTCACTTCTATATTCTCATGTTTCTAAGGGAGCTCACGTTTCTAGAGGGCCTCTCGCTTCTATATTCTCATGTTTCTAAGGGGGCTCGCGCTTCTAGGGGACTCTCGCTTCTATATGCTCACGTTTCTCAGGGGGGCTCACGCTTCTAGAGGGCCTCTCGCTTCTATATTCTCATGTTTCTAAGGGAGCTCACGCTTCTAGAGGGCCTCTCACTTCTATATTCTCATGTTTCTCAGGGGGCTCACGCTTCTAGAGGGCCTCTCGCTTCTATATTCTCATGTTTCTAAGGGAGCTCACGCTTCTAGAGGGCCTCTCACTTCTATATTCTCATGTTTCTCAGGGGGCTCACGCTTCTAGAGGGCCTCTCGCTTCTATATTCTCATGTTTCTAAGGGAGCTCACGCTTCTAGAGGGCCTCTCACTTCTATATTCTCATGTTTCTCAGGGGGCTCACGCTTCTAGAGGGCCTCTCGCTTCTATATTCTCATGTTTCTAAGGGAGCTCACGCTTCTAGAGGGCCTCTCACTTCTATATTCTCATGTTTCTCAGGGGGCTCACGCTTCTAGAGGGCCTCTCGCTTCTATATTCTCATGTTTCTAAGGGAGCTCACGCTTCTAGAGGGCCTCTCACTTCTATATTCTCATGTTTCTCAGGGGGCTCACGCTTCTAGAGGGCCTCTCGCTTCTATATTCTCATGTTTCTAAGGGAGCTCACGCTTCTAGAGGGCCTCTCACTTC
Source organism: Lymnaea stagnalis (assembly GCA_964033795.1). NCBI lineage: Eukaryota > Metazoa > Mollusca > Gastropoda > Lymnaeidae > Lymnaea > Lymnaea stagnalis. The sequence goes on from CAXITT010000788.1 coordinate 221,854, forward strand.
TATATTCTCATGTTTCTCAGGGGGCTCACGCTTCTAGAGGGCCTCTCGCTTCTATATTCTCATGTTTCTAAGGGAGCTCACGCTTCTAGAGGGCCTCTCACTTCTATATTCTCATGTTTCTCAGGGGGCTCACGCTTCTAGAGGGCCTCTCGCTTTTAGGGGCATCATGCTACCCGTATTGTTAATAACTATTGAACGATCTTTTTGGCTATTAATTTGCTTTCGAAGTCATTTGGTAGGCAATCTCCTAAGTTTCTGTGAGCAAGTTTTACATGTTTAAATAGGTTTTATAGGTTCTAGTTTTAGAAACATTCATCGAGTTAACAAAATACAGGTGTTGTTGTTTTTTTTAAAGTTTTACAATAGGCGCCTTGGTCCTATTCAAAAGTAATTCATCTGAAGATACTTGTAGTTGATAGAAATGCCAAATAAATCTTTCAATCTTGCACTTTGGGGAAAATGTATTCTGCTTCAACTTCCCTCAGATAAAATATCTCTTTGAACGTGTTGTCTTTTGTAAATATCTTAAATCTGCTTTAACCTACACATGTCATATACAATTTATTTTAAAAAAAGTATATGTCTTAAATAGACATAAAAATCTATAGACCTTATCTGCATAACATAATTTTTTCTTTTTTTTAAAATTTATAAACCAGGGAAATATTGTATAAAGCTAAAAATTAATTATTAGACGTATAGTTTTGTTTCTTTTTCGTTCACGTGTATAATTTTGTTAGCAGTACTTTTTTGTGACAACAAACCTCTTGTGAACGGAACAGTTTTTTTGTTTTGAAATCATTTAGCCTATTAGATCTCATAGTGAGAGATCGTTTGAACTAAAATGATAAAACAACATCACTCATTAAAAGAAAACTAAGAATGAAAGGTTTCTATGAGCACAACCAGGTCAAGATACATCTAAATTTCCACTAGCATCCAATGTTAACGAGTCCCATCAAACCGGTTGCTGGTGATGTTTTTGCTTTTGCTTGGGATTGAACTCGAGTCCACTAGCTTGGGATTGACTCAGTTTAGACCACTCGGACACCCTGGCGTAAAAGGTGATGTGCCACGTTCGTTAAAAATTATCGGTTCTAACAAGTCTGATCGGGTTGGTTAGTACTTAGTGACCTTGAAGTTCAGGCCGGGTCATCAGCACTATTTCGGTCTGGCTTGGTTCGTAGGCCTACATCAGGATGTTTAGGGCCTGGTTCGGTTCGGTCGTCAGCATGGTTTGGGTCTGGTCCGGTCCGGTCGTCAGCACTCTTTGGGCCTGGTTCGGTCCGCTTGTCAGCACTATTTGGGTCTGATTTGGTTCGTACATCAGCACTGTTTGGGTCCGGTACGGTCGTCAGCACGTTTTTGGTCTGGTTCGGTTCGGTTGTCAGCACAGTTTGGGTCTGGTCCGGTCGTCAGCGTGGTTTGGGTCTGGTTCGGTTCGGTCGCTTGACTTACAGCGAACATGCTACGTCCAGGTTTTTATCGTGTCACCTTTTGACAAGTGCATTTAGAAATAATACGTTTTTGACTTTTTTTGTCCCTAACTGGCGGTGCTCCGGTAAAGAAGCCGCGGCTTCACATGGTGCCACTGCACACAGTCTAGGAACCTTTGTTCTTTAGGAAATGTTTCTGACACAAGTGTGTGGTAATTTGATCGGTATAGCCATGGGATATAAATTATTTAGAGGTTTTATACGAAAAATTCAAGACAGGAGTGGTCAGAGTCAATCGCTCTTCTTAACTACACGCATCAAGATTTTATATAGGACACGAAACAGTAGTGCTAATGGCACTATAAAATTTACTATCTGAAAACCGCCCAGCCATTAATTTACTCCAAATGCAATAAAAGTGATTTGAAACATGTCTTGAACATTTTAAACTGAATTTTTGTTTAGGATGGAGGTGGTGCACAGTTTCGTGTCGTAATTCGTAATTTTTGATGGGATCTACATTTTGTGACGATTGGTTTGTTTGGGGGGGGGGGGGGGGGGGGGATACCAACTCCGCGAAATTGCGTGCTTAATTACGTCAATTTATTTTATTTTTATTTAAATATTTTTTTATTGCACATCAAATATTGTCATCATATTTTTCTAGATATAAAAAGGTAAAAAAAAATTACTTCTTATAAATGCAGCTAAACATAATTGTTTTAACCTATGTAGCCTATGAGCTATTCTTTGACAATCGACGTGTACAGAGGATTTGAATGTGTAAGTTTACAGCCAACATAAATTCAGTCGCTGAATAAGGGGAGGCGATTTAAATACCCGGAAGTGAGGAAGGGGTGTTGATCAAATAATTGTTTTGCTTAATATATATTATGTTTTGAGTACATTGTAATTCGCAATAAACATTGAAGCGGTAGATAATTCAATAGTTACTCAAACTATTATAAAACATGAGACGCCTTACATTCTAGTATTGAGTAGTTTCAATACTAGAAGTAAATTTAGGCTTGGGCTACATTACCTAGCGTAACGGTTTTAATATTAATTAATGCCCATGCCATACCTAGCGCCTAGCTAGCTGGCTAGAGTAGACAGGCTAAATCTACTAACTACTATTACTAGTACTACTCATTGACATTGAGCTAATTTCTGTACTTATAAGTACAAGTATTTGGACGTACAAGGATTCTTAATCTCTCTCCAGCCAAAGCTTTTATTCAATCAAGTATTGCATTTTAGTTTTAAACCTAGCCTAATAAAAAAATTTAAAAAAAAAGAATGTCCAGACAGCAGCTCCAGCAAACCTTATTTGCGCCCAATGATGAGCGTCTAATAACACTGATATCTGTTTCCAAAATGCCTCGGAAAACAAATCTAAAAAAGAGAAGCAGTTTGTTGTGTGCAGTATGTAAGTATATGGAAAATAAATTAAAGCTTTAAAACTGACCTGGGCTATCTTTGTGCCGTTCATTTTTGGATTTTAAAACACCAACCATGTTCTTATGATTTAATAAAATATATCATTAAGCTGAATTAGAGGTTAATTAAAATTTGAAACCCCATTACACAACACACACCCCCCCCCCCCCCCAACCTAAAAAAAAAGGAAGTGGGGAATTTATTCAACCTTAGATACGTTTTCTAACATTTTTCATTATTCAGTAAAATTCAAATTTAAAACTGTTTTTCCTTAATTTCAATAAATAATATCTCACATCTCCGCTCCACCTCTCTTAATTGCAAGTTACAGTGCTATGACTGCAGGAAATGAACAAGTATAAATGTTATAATACTATTTTCATAGTGAATACCATGGAGAATCCAGTCAAGGTGTACATTTATCATGTGAAGAAATCAGACAGAGCAGAGGGTTTCAAGAAAAAGATGGCATGGCTGTTAAGGGATTTGAAAACTCTTGATGGAAAATCAGTAGAGAAAGTAAGTAGGTATTTTTTGCTTTAGAACTATGTGTATCGAATTCATATCATGCGTTTGAAATTTAACATAACACATCAAAACACGACTTATCATTTGTCTGAGTCTGTTATCCAACTTGCATTGATCAGATTTACACTTGATGTTTGTTGATTCAGGTATTTTTATTTATTTTAGAATATTTGAAATTATTTTTAAAAATTAACATTAATTAATAAAAACATTTTTTTGTGTAAAGCATGTAAACATATTTTTTACTGAATATGGCTATAAAGACTTAAGTGGCTAAAATTGGTCATTTGTTCTGTACTCCAAGTCAGGAGGTCGTTATTTTTTTAATCTAATTTACTGTTGTATTTTAGGATGAACTGTTTAAATTCATCTTTGTAAACAAATATATTCATACCAACATCTTTGACCATTTCTTTTCTTTATTAAATTGTTTCATTTAAATATACAGGGTGATAATTATAGACTTTTACTTAAAGCCAAATCATCATACCAAAAAATTACTCTGTATGTAATATTTTTATCGCTTGAAATATTATTTTACATTTTAACAATTTGTTTAATATTTTTAATCTAGGTCACCTCAGACTTTGATCTTCATTTCTTTGATAAGACATACAAGTGGTCTGCATCTACTGTGGAAGAAAAAGAGACTTTTGTTTCGTCCTTATGGAGGGTATGTTGAACTTTTGTTGGTGAAGATTTATTTTTTTGTTTTGATCAAAATTAATACCATGCCGCCTAAAATGCAATTTTTGCATTTTTTTTTCATTTTTTTTGGATAAAATGTCTTAAGCCCAAGTTTTTAAATCAGTTAATAAAATGTTGAAATAATAAAATTGTTTCAAATAATAACCTAATCTTATGTTGACAGAAATTCATGTATTGCCTGTTCTAAACTTGATTATAAATTCCTTATATAAATGCCTTTTAAATGAGCCACCAATTATTTCAGTTGAGCCACAGATTTCTCATGCAGCGCCCAGAATTTGTCAATATTCCAGAGAGGCTTTTAGAAGGTATGTTCTAAACGTCAACAACAGTTATTAAAATATGAGCTTCTTTTCAAGAAAAACTAATTATATAATATTTCATTACTTTAACACTTCACTTCAACATGATTATTATTTTATTTAAAAAAAATGCCTTGAAAATTTTCGCTGGAAATGATAATTTTAGTGAGTTAATAGAGTGTTTATTTTGTGGTTAGTTGAGCATAAAAAAAAAAAAAAAAAAATCAATTAAGAATAATTCCTAGCCAAATCTATTTATCTCAATCCTTACAATTCTTTATTTAAAAATTGTTAGACTTCTAGACTGGCTTAAAACACCAATGTTTTTAAGAGGGAATAATGAAAGGAAAACTATTAAAATTGGGTCAGAGCAGTTTTTGGGAACTTCCTTAACAAAGAGCTACATTACACAAACAAATATGTCAGGAAAAAGTACCTAAGCTTTACTAATTTATTTTGACTCATGTCTGAATGCACTTGTTTATTGTGCATTCAAAATGTTCAAGAATGAAATGTAAATGAGCTTCAACTTTGCTGGCTTATTTGGTACAAGTTTCTGAATCCTAACGTGCTGCATGTATGGTGTGAACACTGTCAAATATGCTATCCTTTTATCACCTTCTTACTACCCTGGCCAAAATTCAACAGCATCCTTGTAATAAAAATAATTAAAATATCCTGATAATCTTGTGTATAAGTAAAGAAATTTTAGTCATAAGCATAATTTTAAAAGGCAGAGTCAACTTATCCAAGGGCAGTGCTAGTTTTGAAAGAATCTTATACATTAAATGCTTGGGAAATGTTGAGTTGCCAGCAATGTTCCCTTTAGGCTGCGCGGCCGCGCAGCAGTTTTGAGTACCGCGCAGCTAATTTCCACTTAAGTGTGTGTTTGTGACTGTAGGCTGTAAAATTTTGCGCACAAAAAAATTGATGCTGTAAAAATTTGCACACAACTTTATGATTTTGCACATGAACCAACAAACCTTAGAGGGAACATTGGTTGCCAGTAGTGCTAATGTACTTACTGGTAGCTGTATGTTGACCCAGATGCTGGCCACACACACACACTTAGGCAAAATCAGCTGTTTGTGCTTGACTGAAATCTGATACCAAGCCATAGTGATCATTGCTTACTGATGATTCCTTCAGCCTCTATCTATTATTGGAAGGAAATAGGACACTGATATAAATGATGGGATACCACTTAATACCACGGCCTGGGAAAGTGTAGGTCTAATGACACTGACCGTACTTTAGTAAATAGTGCAGTGATTGCTGCTAGCTAAAAATCTGATAAAAGTATAAAAATCACACAATTTCATATGCCCAAGTTTTACCCTCCACTAAGTAGAGTTATTGTAAAATTTCATACATTTTGGTAAAAAAACTTCCTTTGACTTATGGACGAGTAAATAACAGCAGTTCTTTCTTTTCAGATATCAAGGATCCTCACACTCTGAGAGAAAAGTCTCAATCCGTTGATGACATATCCATGGAGGGAGAGGACTACCAGGCTCTGTCGGCCAAAGAAGAGTCTGACCTTGAGCTTCTCATGTCAGAATGTCAAGTGGCCATCAGTAATGCAGAAGTTTTCACTGAGCAGTTGTCAAAGCAGTTATCTGTGCTTGATGGGGTAACACTTGAGTTTTCTTTCTGTAACTTTGTATTTGCATGTAACTTTACATTATATTTACATAATTTACATATTACTTTACATTATTTTTACAAATTTAACATCTTACTTTACATTATATTTAGGGCTGAGCTGGGTAAAGACCTGGATACCCAAAAATGCTGAGCATTAGCACACCAGGCACATACCTACCTGGTCTTGGCAAAACAACGGAACTGGGTCCGGTTGTAAAAACAAAAAGTTACCTTCTCATTTTTTTAATTGGGAGAAATAAAGAGGGCATGTGTATAAACAGTACATCATTTTAACATAATTATTTTGTACATTTTACATGAATTAAATAAATAATAATAGAAAACCTATGATTGATTGGTTCAAAGCTATTGTTAGCAAAAGCTTTAAAAATAATAATGTACTTACAGCAAATTTTGTGTAATTATTTGTCTTAGCAAGTTGGTTATGACTATGGCACTTTCTATTGACAATTAATATTTCACACTGTGACTGGCTGATGATGCTGAGAAGCAAAAGTTTTTTTTATTGTGTGTGAATGTCATTTGTAAGTTCTCTCATAGAATTAAATAATCATAATTTAATTTAACACTCATTTCATATGAGAAGCAATTGGCTTGACTGAAGGAAGGCTGGGATGGTATCGCCATGATGATGATATAAATATTTATTAAAATAACATGCTAACTTTGGTACATCAAAAATGAAAACTGCAACCAATCAGTGACCAGCGAGACTAATGTATATCCCGAAGCTCCTCTCCGTCTTTGATTTTTGATATGTTTATGGATTAAAGCAGTGGTTCTCAACCTTTGATCATGTCCCCCTCAGGGGTCACGTGACAAAATGTCACAGGTTGCTTGACAATTTGTACAGAGGGGTGGTGGGGTGTAAAATGTGCATTTTTTTCTAATTTAAATTTAATTTTAAAATCTAAATCTTATTTACAGTGATCAGACTAGTTTCTTAATGTACTGCAATCTGACCACATTATGTTGCATACAAGTTTTGAAAAAACTATGATTCATTCTGTAGATGTCAGCTGCTTATTTAATGTCAATGTTGAGGCATGTCCCTTTTATTTAAAAAAAAAATATTTATAATTGAAATTTTATTATTTCATTTTTTTAAAAACCAAAACTTGTCAGCTTACATGTAAAACTAAAACAATGTGATAGGCCTACAGTGTCCCACTCAACAGAGCCTCGACCCATTTTTAGCATTTATTTCTGCTTCCCTCCACTCCACCGATCAAAATTACAGTACCAACACCTTTTTCTACAAAAAAGCTCCATCCACCCCCCACCCCGCCCCTCCCCACCTTCTCAACACCTCAATACCATTTCTCAATCTCAAGTTATAAGTCTGGTTGTGGGTTGCCAAAGCTTGGTAAATGTTATAAAGGGAGCAAAGCACCAAAAAGGTTGTAAACCACTGTGTCAGGATTCTCTTTTCTTTTCTTTAAGCCTTTTTACCTCGTCTGGGGCATAGGCCGTCCACAAGAATTTTACAATCATCAGGGTCCTGTCAGGATTAGGTCTATATTATTAAGCTATTAGTGTTTTGAAGTCTTCAACTTTGATGCCTTTGTGATTGCTGCAGGTTTTAAACATACACTTTTCAGGTGGAACACGTTATAGAAAGTGAGAAGTAAACTCTGATTTTGTAACACTCAGACTCAGACCCGCCGAGTTCTGTCTCAAAATACCCAGACTGGGTGTAAAAAAAAAAACTGCACCTGGCTCGGCCCCTAATTATATTTACAAATTTAACAACAAACTGTACATTATTTTTACATAATTTACAAGTATTTTTTACTTGTAAATGTATATTTAAAAAAAATTCTATAGTGATTAAGTAAGTGGGGAATAGGGTAAAAAAAATTACATAAAACATATGCTCTTTTTATGCATAATTTAAAAAATATTTTAGGAAGTAGTGGGGTGGTAGCTTTAGCTTTAGTCGAACCCCATCATCCAGCATCAGTAGATTTGCCAATATGTTGTAGTCTGACCCCATCATCCAGCATCAGTAGATTTGCCAATATGTTGTAGTCTGACCCGATCATCCAGCATCAGTACATTTGCCAATATGTTGTAGTCTGACCCCATCATCCAGCATCAGTAGATTTGCCAGTATGTTGTAGTCTGACCCCATCATCCAGCATCAGTAGATTTGCCAATATGTTGTAGTCTGACCCCATCATCCAGCATCAGTAGATTTGCCAATGTGTTGTAGTCTGACCCCATCATCCAGCATCAGTAGATTTGCCAATATGTTGTAGTCTGACCCCATCATTCAGCATCAGTAGATTTGCCAATATGTTGTAGTCTGACCCCATCATCCCGCATCAGTAGATTTACCAATATGTTGTAGTCTGACCCCATCATCCAGCATCAGTAGATTTGCCAATATGTTGTAGTCTGACCCCATCATCCAGCATCAGTAGATTTGCCAATGTGTTGTAGTCTGACCCCATCATCCAGCATCAGTAGATTTGCCAATATGTTGTAGTCTGACCCCATCATCCAGCATCAGTAGATTTGCCAATGTGTTGTAGTCTGACCCCATCATCCAGCATCAGTAGATTTGCCAATGTGTTGTAGTCTGACCCCATCATCCAGCATCAGTAGATTTGCCAATATGTTGTAGTCTTACCCCATCATCCAGCATCAGTAGATTTGCCAATGTGTTGTAGTCTTACCCCATCATCCAGCATCAGTAGATTCGCCAATATGTTGTAGTCTGACCCCATCATCCAAGCATCAGTAGATTTGCCAATATGTTGTAGTCTGACCCCATCATCCAAGCATCAGTAGATTTGCCAATATGTTGTAGTCTGACCCCATCATCCAGCATCAGTAGATTTGCCAATATGTTGTAGTCTGACCCCATCATCCAGCATCAGTAGATTTGCCAATATGTTGTAGTCTGACCCCATCAACCAGCATCAGTAAAGTTGCCAGGTTGTTATCCCCAATGAATACTATTCCATGGAACATTAAATATCAATATGAACTTTAGAATGCAGTCTGATTTAACACAAAAGAGTTCACGCAAGTTACCTCTATGGTAAAAATAGCATGAGATTATGACCTTAAGTGCTATGTGGTTTATTCACTCAAACCAAATTTTATACAATAATGAAGATTATAGAATATACCAGTGTCTCTTTGAGAACTGAATTTTATTAATTTTATTTCTTGGGTACTTCTTCATGTGTAATTAGTTGAAAAACTTAAAATATACTTGTGAAACAGGCTAACATTCATTCCATCATGGGATCTGAAGACCAAGTGCTTAACTTGATGAGGTTGTTGGATGACGGCATCAAAGAAGCAGAACAAATTGAGGAGAAGCTCGATTCCTACGACAAAATTTTGGCGGTGAGCCACAATAGTTATTTTTTTAACTAATTAGTTGTGGTAAGCATTTTTTATGTGTCAGCAACACAAATTTTAAAAATATTTGAGGCATACCTATCAGACCTTAGTTTAGTAACACAAAATTGCTTTCATAAGGATTATTAGAATAAAGAAAAATTTCAATTTATCATGTTTGTGTGATTCATATTTAATTTTTCACACTAAAGGCATCATCCTTTATTAAGCTTTGGTCAAATTTTGGTGGCCACATCATACAAAGCTGAAAAACATTGAGTTTATGTGAAAGAGTAGCAATTATAATTATTGAAAAGTGAAAAATATGGCTGTGCAACCATTTCCATGCCTACTTCTCATGTGTAGAAGGAGATACATATTGATGCTTATCGTTATTTATTGTGATATAAGTGTTTAAATTTAATAAGAAACAAAAAATAGTAATTTTCTCAAATAGTCTGAATTGTTTGGGATACATTGTAAATTGTTTAATCGATTTCAGCCATATCATAATCAAAGATCCTTTGTTTTTCAACTCCTTTCCAAATTTCTTTTCTTTGGTTTCATAAAGTGAACTGCGGTATCCTAAAAGGGGAGTCCGTGGCTAATCAAACAAACCCTAAGCACAGAGTTTTATGTATAAATCCTTTATATGATTTTTTTATCATTTTATTTTTACATTAATATTTTAATGTCCCTCCCGCTTTTGCATTGCAGATTTATTTCATCAACTATTACACACCAAGCGCACTTGCAATATTTTGACGAATCTCATTTAGCGCAGTTATCAGGAATTATACTTCATTTTCCCCAGCAAACATAAGAAGTAGGCTGATGTGTTAAAATTGACTAACACTATACTTACTGAACCGTCCTCAGAATGTCAAAGAACAAATGGAGGTCATGAGAGACAAAGACACATTGATGACCATTAGAAATAAGAACCACCAGAGATTGTTGGAAGAGCTGCAGAATCTTGTGGTGAGATCCATTGGCTTTCGTGTATTTGTAATAAGTATTTTTAAATTTAGCAAATTCTGCAAAAAAAATTTAGATGACTGATTAGTATGTGATCTCAATGTTCATTTTTTGAATCATATTTTGATGTACAATGTAAAAATTGATGTAGATAATGAATGCCTTTCAGCTAACATGTAAAGAACCCTTGATATTAATTACACACGAGACAATTTAAAGACACACTTTTTAAAGCAAGATGGTATAGACAGAATTTTTTTTTTACCTGCCCAATGTACAAATTACAGTATTCTTAGGACATATGATAATAACTGGGGAGAGACTGCAATCAGGTTAGGTAGAAGGAAATATGTGAAACAAGGTATGGGAAAACAACAAATGTGTCAGCAAGAAGCCTTCTTCAGCAAACGAACAACAAGTAACACAAATACAAAAATTTAAAATAAACACTTAGCTGAAATGTAGCATCTCAGAGGACAGCAAGAGGACAGTGACAGTTTGATGAGTGTTAAAGTTATTGGTAGGCTTGAGAGTGTTGAGTTTTGTGACAGTTTGATGAGTGTTTAAGTTATTGGTAGGTTTGAGAGTGTTGAGTTTTGTGACAGTTTGATGAGTGTTGAGTTTTTTTTCTTTGTAAGAAAGAGATATAAGTATTCCTACTAGTGTTTGTTTTTCATCCGGTATGTTTTGTAGAATTTATTTTAAAAATTTATTATTCAGTAACAAATGTTTTACTTGACAATCTCTTCATAAAGTTGTAATTCATCAAATAAGTATGACACTACTGATCGAAAAAGGGGCGGGGAGTGCTATGAGGTTGGGGTGCAGTGTAGGAGTAACTGGTCCCACTCCCACAGCCATTAACTTTATAAATGTTTATTGTTTTAGCCCTATTACCTAAATTCCTTTGTGTAAAATGTTTCTCTTATGTCACTAACCCCAAACCCCCCCCCCCCCCCCCCCCCCCCCTTGTAAATTTTTACTTTATGTTGTGGTAATTTGATAAAACATAGAATCAACTCGACCTTGACCTGAAGCACATGCAAGCTTTGATGGATGGGGACCTGTCTACACAAAATGGTATAGTTGAGTGCACTGCTGCAGCCCAGGCCCTGCATCACTGTATGAATGCAGACATCCATCCCTGTAAGGCGCTAGCGATTTTTGTTATTTAATTCAGTTAAATATATATTTCTCACTCCTCTAATCTAAACTTCCCCTCTCTCTGACTCTGTCTCTCTCACTCTCTCCCCCTCCCTATCCCTCTCTCCACCGCCTCCCCCTCCATCTCCCAATCCCTCTTTCCACCTCCTCCCCCCTCCATCTCCCCATCCCTCTCTCCACCTCCTCCCCCTCCATCTCCCCTTCATCTCCCTATCCCTCTCTCCACCTCCTCCCTCTCCCAATCACTCTCTCCCCTTCCCTAGCCCTCTCTCCACCTGCTGCCCCCTTCATCTCCCTATCCCTCTCTCCCCTCCCCCCTCCCAATCACTCCCTCCCCTTCCCTATCCCTCTCTCCTCCCCCTCCCTCTCCCCCCAACTCTCCCTCTTGACATTTATAATATAAGATAATATTCTTTACATTGATCTTAATAAATGGAATTTAATTTTTTTTAAATTAAACTGTACCTTTTTATTTTCAGCTCATAGAGAAATACCCTTACCAATACAATATTTTTAAACAAGAACAAATTAAAAACAACAAATCTACAGTATTTCTCAGAGGGAAAAAAATCATCAGCAGTCATATACCATAAAACTTGGCACCCTCAGTGTCATTATTGGCTTTAAGAGTGATTATTTGAATGTTGTAGAACAAATAGAAAACTTTGACAAGAACACTGAGGCAAGTGATAAAATCAACAAATGTTATAAAACCCACAACTGTGATTAACTTTGCTAATGATTTACTGGTGCCAAAGAATGTAAAAGCAAATTTGATTCACAAGGGAATGCCTGTGACACCTAGACAGACAGAAATAACTTATTTGAATTTGAAGAAAAGTACAATAGTAAATACAAAAGGCTTTGAAAGAGCAAAAAAAAAGCGGTAAAGGATTTAGATGTTGAAGATCCCTGCCCCTTGCGACTGAACACAGTGAGGAAATCTGGTCATGGGTACCGGTACTCTGTTGATATAAAAATGAGTGTTATCAAATTAATCTCCTCATAACTTTGGCCAGCAGCTGCTTTGTCTTATTATTCAAATGCTTTTTTTCCCCCCTCCAGCTCTGCTACGAATGGGCGCGGTAGAGGAACAACAAAAAAGATTCAAGAAGGTGTCTGCCAACTTCTCCAAGAGACTTGTGCACCATTTGAACAACCTGTTCATCCAACAGGTGAGTTTGTAGTTCCTGAAATGCCATCATTTTTATTATTTCATAAGAACATTTTGGGAAAACCAGGTGCCGGGGCCATTTTCTGACAAGATGGTGTTATCACTGGTAGTCTTTTTATGTTTTTCATTCTAAAGCCTAAAAGAAATGGAATTATGGAATTAAAAAAAAAAAAAAAATGAAGTCTTATAAAGGAAGCAACAAACTATTCGTCTGTATTAACTTAAAGATCTACAACAGAAAGTCTGCACTATCCTGGAGTGTGCTCCTCAGTTTATATTAAAATTTTGAAACTTTCTGGAGATCTCTGACACAAATAACCAAACCTGCACCAGGTGTGGACTAAACAAAACAAAAAAAAGAATGTAACTGACACTTCTCAAGTCAAATGAAAATCATGTGCTGAATAAATTTTGTGCTGCTTCTTTTGAGTTAAGTTTTCGTTTTGGAATTTTGAAAACTCAGTTTGCTGAGTGTGAATATAGGATCCCAGTGGGAACATTTTTTCTGGCAAACTTTAATAGATGTGGTGAAACTCTAGGGTGCCATGGCCTGTCAGTAGAAAAACACTGCATACACAATGCTAGAACAAATTAATTAAATATCTATTTATCTTTCACAACACAGATGTTTCACACACAACCATAATAATTAGATATAATTATATTAGTTGCTACACAAGCTGTGAGAATATAATATATAAAATATATATATATATTTAATTAAATATTGCAATTGAATTTTTTCATAATATTGAATGATTATAGGAAATCAGTATATTTTCTATATATGTACCCAATTGTCATGATTCTTTTATAATTAAATTTATTAAGTTTGCATGGCTAATTAATAAATTTAATTTATCCATAAAAGTCAACCTCCTTCCAGCTCTGAATTATTTACTGCAAAATGTCAATGTACCCACTTGTATAAATTGTATATAAATTTATTTTAGATCAAACCAAGGCTCCAGTAATATTTTTTTTTAAAAGAGTTAAAAAAAAGAGAAATTTCATATTACCTTGAGTAATTTATTTGCACATAATAAAGAATAAAGTGCTTATTTTTTTATAAATCACCAACTCTTGGTGCAAGGATTTGGGAAAGGGGGATAAGTAATATATATCACTGAACATGTTTTTACATTTTCAAAAAAAATAATTATGTGGGGAAATTTAATTCTTAATTTTGAGTAAATTAAAAAATATAATGCATGCAGTTTTGAAATAGGTACTTAAAAATAATATCTGTAAATTTATCTTTTTTTTTTCCCCCAACATTATCTGTTCTTTATTTCCTTCAAGCTACATTCTCTGTTTTTATTGCCTTCAATTTCCATTTTCTGTTCTTTATTACCTTCAATCTACATTTTCTATTTCACATGCTTATTATTTGTTGCTAATTTTGCTTACTAAGTGAAGCATATGGACTGGTGTGTTCATTGGAATTTCATTAAAATGATCTGCAATAAATCCAAGGATTCTTTCCATCCTCACCATCTTTAAGCTCTGCAATTACAAGGCAGATATTTATAAATTGTAGAAGTATAACTTTTCAGTCACCACAATAAATAAGAGCTTAAGGTGATTTTGCTTAAGTAATGAGCAATAGGCTATTAACACAGGCTGAAGATTATACTACTCCCTGTATTTTAAATATTCACGTTTTATTTTATTTAGAACTCATTCATGCTCCTGTAAGTGCATTCTATCACTTATGCAGTGTTTTATTAGATAACTGTTAAATTTTTGTAGAAATATCAACATATTTCTGTAAGTATTTCACTTGAGAATTTTTTGCAATTTTAATTGAACATTTTTTGTAACATTAATTTTCTAAAAATTTGCACAGTACAATTCTTAGCAATAAAAAATGCATGCAGTCTTTTACAGATTGACATTAGTCCTGGCAAACAAATAAAAAATTGAATGCCATAAAACTCATATCACGGAATGTGTGCTGAAAGTATCTTTTGTTATTTTTTTAACACCCCAAGCCGCTCCCTCCCCCCATTTTTTTCTTTCTCTCCAAAGTTGTTTGAAGAAATTTGTATCTCCTGCATTTCTTTTATTTTGAATCTTTACATTTTCTCTTCTCACCTTCAATTTAAGCAAAACACTTCAAAAAGAATGAATTCATTTTTATCACACTCTTGTCTCTGACCCTAGTTAATACACCAGCTTGACATGCTTCTAAAGTCACATGATAACTATGTATCTCTCATCTATCATGTCAAGTATCTCATCAGTGCTCTTGTCATTTTTATATTCTTTATGTCTGAATGTGACACTGATCAAAATATTTCACATTACTCCTTGGGAGGAATGATTTTATGGTTACAGCACAGCCTTAAATCAGACCAATCCCCTTGGCGTCACATGACTGTACTTGACCTTATTTCAGCATCTTCTGTACACCAGACCCTCATCATCTCATTCCTTTTCTCACCTCAACTTTCCTCACTTGCCAAGTATGAAAATTAAAAGAAAAGAATTATAAAAAATTTGTATAACAAAGATGAGTTCAAATTTATCAGATCATGTTTGATTAGTTTTCTTATTAGTTACACACTTTCATTGTAAACTTTCATTTTAATTATATTCTAATTGATCGCAATGGTTTACCTACTATGTATGAACTTTCATTACAATTATAATATAATGGATCAAAATGGTTTTCCTACTATGTGTGAACTTTAGCAATAAAGGTTTATAATAATTCTGTACATAAACAGGGATCCTGAGAGATATGTTTGTGAACAGTCTTTGTACATGATATGGTAATATGGGGGAGACACTGCAATCAGGTTAGCAAAAGAGGAAATGAGTAAAACAAAGTATGTGAAAACCTGAAGATTAATGCATCAAAACAATGAACGTGTTGGCTGGAAGCCTTTGTCAGTGAACAAGCAACAGAAAAAACAGAATTTAATTAAAAAATAGCACTTAGCTGAAATGTAGTATCCGAGAGGGCAGCAAAAGAATTGTGACACGAAACATTTAAATCAAAGAGATAGTCTTTTATAAAACGTATCTCCATCAAAAAGTAAACTCTCACACTATATAAAAGTTTGGTCATGTAATTTTCATTAGTTTCTCAATTAAAAACAATTATTGAAGAAAAAAATAAGGGTTGAGGGCTATGAACTTTGAACTGTTTATATGAGATCAGCACTTTGTTTGATATCAGAAACACGGCACACAAAAGCTGATGAAGTTTTTCTCTTTTAAATGTGATTATAAAATCTCCCAACTTCTTTGTGTTAACTCAAAAATAAAGTTTGCTATGAAAAACGGCACCTCTACACGTTATACACACATCACTGGCTAGAAGACGGCAGTGCTGTTATGTAAGCCTTGTATCCTAAATGTTTGAGAACCTCTGAGCAACAGGTTATTTGTATACATGAATTTTTTTATTGAAATCACTAAGGGTTAACAGCTTATTGATTCCAATGTGAACATTTTTATGAACGCTTCAACTTGTCATCCTTAAAATTTATTGTGCACTTATTCCTTTAAATGCACTCATTTGAACTTTTCCAGGGAAATGAGATGGGAGGGACACTCAACAGATTTGGTCCGGAGGCTAAGCTCCCATCACACAGCACTATTCACAAGGAATTGGTCATTTATGCTGATCTCATGCTGTGGTTGAAAAATTCAGATGAATCTGTCTTCCAGAAGCTTTCTGCTGTAAGTAGTTATTGACAGTGAGTCCCATAAATTTTTGAGTTTATTTGAGCAATTTTTTCCAATATTTGATCATGCTGAAGAGAGATCTCTGTATTGTAAATGTGCCGTTTACACTTAGGTGCCTTCCATTTAGTAAACATTTCTCTGCAGGTCTACATGAACAGTTTAAGTAAGCTCTACACTAGGGAGATTTCTGAATTTCTAGAGGGCTTCAAGCAGAAGTTAGTTGCAGGCAAAGACGGAAAATTAAAACATGGTATTGTATTGTTGCATTGACTGTTTTTTTTTTAAATACCTTTTCCTCTCCACTTTTAAGTTGGTAAAAAATAAAGTCACAATACAATTCTTAGCAATAAAAAAGCATGCAGTCTTTTACAAATTGACATTAAACCTGGCAAACAAATAAAAAATTGTATGCCATAAGCTCATATCACAGAATGGGCAGAAAGTGTCATTTGTTATTTTTTTTAACAAACTTTTCCTCTCCACTTTTAAGTTGGTAAAAAATAAAGTCACAATACAATTCTTAGCAATAAAAAAGCATGCAGTCTTTTACAAATTGACATTAAACCTGGCAAACAAATAAAAAATTGTATGCCATAAGCTCATATCACAGAATGGGCTGAAAGTATCATTTGTTTTTTTTTTTTAACAAACTTTTCCTCTTCACTTTTAAGTTGGTAAAAATTAAAGTTTTGAATATGATTGATAAGCTAAAGAAATCTGACCAACACCCTTTCCGTCCCAGTCAAATGCATTCCATTTTGATCATCTAATGCTTTTCATTTAAAAGAAAATTCTTGACAAGTTAATTAATATTGAGTTAGTACAAAGCATGTACCTATTTATCTCCCATTGCTGTTGAAAATTCACTAACTAATCCTGAACTCCACCTTCTGTAAACGCCATGTGTGATTTAAGCTTCTTAAAATATGCTTGATGTGCAGAGTTCTAACGCTGATCATCATTCCACTTTTAAAAAAAAAAAATTATTTTTCCCTGGTAGGAACGGCCACGTTGTCCAGGTTAACTGGGTCCACAACCAGTCTGGCCAAGATAGATCGGGGACGCTCGGGATCTCTTCAGAGTCATGACGGCCAGCAGCCAACCGGTGGCTCTACCTCGGATCTGTTAGGGAAAAGTCATTTTGACAATGTAGGTGTAGCAGTTTAATTTTTTCAGAGGATTTGATTATCTAGTTTTTGTATCTTAACATGTAAATTTGACATGACAAATTTTCTCTTTAAGACTTATAACAATGACACTTCTTCCCCCCCCCCAGTAGTTGGAACCGTTAGGCCTGCAGTGAATAGATTGGGTTTTAGTAGTGGTTTTAGTATGGGGTTTAGTAATCAGAAATGTTTACAAATAATTATTAGTCTTATTTTTTAACTTTAAAATAAGCTTTTGTGTGGTTAGACATGGGGGGGTTGATATATTTTTTAAGTTTTCTAAAAAGTGAAAAATATTTGTAAGCACTTTCCAAACCAGATTTCAATATTTACATAAGAGCTATGTATTGAATGCGGACCAAAATATCGGCAGGATATTATAAAGTGTTTAACATTTTTCAGACAAGAAAGACTTTTCTCATGAGAAAATCAGTTATCAAATTAATTTAAAAAGAAATCAGTCGACTGAATATATTTTCAAAAGGCATTGAAGTGTTATTTTATTATTTTTTTTAAAAACATTCGCAAAATTAATCTTTTTGTAAATTTGAAGGAATATATATATATATATATATAAGAAACTTACAGCTGGAGTGTGTACTAAAAAAGGTTGATAACTCTTGTCTGACATCTCTGGCTATTAGAAGCATTTTGTTTTCATAAAAATCATTCCTATCTACATGTTCATAAAGCAAACTGATTAATGTCCCTCTAATGTTGTTAGAACTTGGAGCATGTGTTGACAGAGCTGGAAAGAGTCTGCATAGCAGAGCAAGATTTTTGCTTCAAATTTTTCCACCTCATTGATAAGAATCCACCACCGGAAGATCCCCAGGCCAAGGTGTGAAGAAAACAATGTATAGTCTTCCATGTTTCTTTAATGTCATAAATCCTATCAAAATATTTGATGTGTTTTTTTATTTATGTTTAAAGTAGGCTAATGAAATTAATTTTAACCATCATAATAGTTCTGATATTATAAATGTTAATTTTCTGACAGAAATTCATTTACTGATAGAGTTGACGTTTCATTTTGTGATAATCAGTGAATTATTAACAAGTACGGACTTATTATTAACAAGTGCAGAATTATTATTAACAAGTACAGAATTATTATTAACAAGTACAGAATTATTACACTTTCATCTGCCCTTTATTTATGTAATGTGTATTTATAATGTAACTGTGCAATGTGTTCTTAAAGTTGGATATGTATTTGCAATGTAATGTGTATGTACAATATAATATGTATGTACAATGTAATGTGTATGTACAATATATAATATTTTTTTAACAGTGTAATGTTGATGTACAACTAGAATGTGTATTGAGTTTGAAGCTGTGCAGCAGAGTCACAGAGAAGATATCTTCTTGATGTCCAGATAGATTTGAAATTGTTGATTTTACCTGTCAGTCGTACAATAGCAACTGATCATTTCATGAATGGGCTGAATCGATTACTTGAGAAACCTTTCCGCTATGAAGACCTGGTAAACATCAAAGTCACATTTTGCCAGGGAAAGGCATGATGAGACATTGACATCTGCAACCATTTGATGATCCAAGGGCATGCTGGTTTAATCAGACTTTAACTTAAGTATTAATTATTCATCTGTTACAAATTTAAAGACAGCATTCTGTAATATTTTTTTAGAATCTTTTTTTGTACTTTAAGGAAAAGGATACTTCTGCTGGGGGAGGAGATGGAGATTCTGACGTCTGGGTCACAAGACAAACCAATTCAAACTCAGAGTAAGTTCCCTTGTTTTTTTAAATTATATCAAACTGTGTAACATGTATTTAAAAAAAAAAAAACTTAGCTTATCTGTAATTGTTTGTGTAATATAGGAATTGTCTATCTTTAAAATAAATAAATGGAAATGCTTAATTACAGCCAACAGCTAACGACTGCATTTTTCTGAGTATATGTCACAATTTTTTCCACTAATGTCTTGAAACTGGGATATGGCCTTCAATCGCAGGTAGTGCAAAAATAATAAAAACGGTATAGATCAACAAAGGTAAATAAGGATGCAGTTTATAATCAAGAGGCTCCTTTACTCTGAACAATGGGTTATTTAAAACAAACCAAATAAGGTGAAATTACCTAGCTGATATGCACCAAACTGTAGAGCTGCTCTTCTGTGACACAACTGGCACTTTCAATTAGGGTGGGGGGAAGCATCTCAGTGAGGGTTTAATCCCATTAAATATCCTATGTACATTATGAAATTCATTATTCATATACATTTTTCCGAATTTAAAAACTATGTCATCCTCATTATAAATACATATCTGCTACTACTATGCTACCAACTATTCCTTCAACTAGACAATATAATGTACAAACAAGTTATTCTGGCAACCATCGTTTGCTGTAATATTCTTACTAACCAAAAAACCACTTTATATTAATAATACTATTTAAATATTATTTCATCAACTTGAGTATTAGTGAACCCAAATATTACTAATGTTTTAGCTGCCAAAGGAGACTTGCATAATTTCTCTTTAGAATACCAGGGTGCTGGTTTAATGACTATAAATTAATGCTAGTATAGAAATCTCAGACCCAATAAATGTTTATTTTAAGAAATGATGCCTAAGGTAACTATGTAAAACTATTTTCAATTTTGTGATGAACTTTGTAAATGCTGATTGTAGAAGAGTTCAGGATTGAAAAGGGACTTAGTGAAGCTGAATGGTATTTTTGGGGGAAAGGAATTGCTGAAAAATATATTTATTCATTTCTTGGTTAAAATAAACTCAAATAGAAGACTATTCTGAAAATATCCTCAATAGTCAAGTACCCCGGCACTCAATAACTATATTTGGATTCACTACTGAGCATACATAACGCCAAGCTGTATCTTTACATCTTTTAGTTTGGAGGATGGGTGTAGGGCTTTCTTTTTTTACACAATATAATAAAATTTCTAAACATTTAGATCTGTGAGTGGTCCTGGGGAAGGAATTATTAACCCCAGAGTCTGGACACATGGGTCTGTTCATGTCACAGATCTTTGCCTTAAAGTATAAAACAGTTTTGTTGAGAATCATGTCAGAACTTCTTGTTTATTCTTAAAATACTTCATTTCATATTTCATTATCTTGAGACAATTTACATTTAAGAACAAGAAATCTGGTTCTCAGTTTGAATTTCCTTAAAATGAAAGATATTACATATCAAATTGAACAAGGTTAAACAATATTTAACAAACACATGACTACATTTCTTAAAATCATTTTGTGCTAATTTTATGCTCTATGTATTTACAACTACTATAGTTTTGATTAACCAAAGACATAGACTAAGCATAAGAGTATACTACAGCCTAAATAACAATTGTCAAAAATTATGTTAACAATGACTTAATCTTACTAATTTTTTGTGCATTAATGCTATTATTATATGATGTTTTTCTTCATCGTTCATTTAAACGTTTTTTAAGGACAGACTTTTTGTTATCTTTCCACTCAGGTTTTATGGAAACTCTCTTACAAATTTTTTGGAAAGCCATTAAATTTCTTGTAATTGTAATCATTTAAATAAAAAATTATTTTTTTTTTCAACAAAAACTAAGGATATTTTCTTATGCAATTTTAACATAGCAAATTAACAGAATTTCCTAGCTCTAAAATAACAATTTTTTTTCCTTTAAAATAATTTATAACTAATTCAAAAATTCAGGATTCCAAGAATTAAGATATTCTTAAAATAAATTACATTATTATGTTATCAAGTACTCAGACACTCATATGTTCTAATTAGATTACTGATTCTGAATAAAAAATAAAGTTGAAAGAGCCTTGTGTTGTGTTGACACAAATGTCCACCTAATGTGTATTCTTTGTTTTATCACCATGTTTTTTTCTAACATAATTCTCTTTAAGCTGTTGATTAACAATAACCCAACCCACCCATTTGTTCTAGGGGTGACTATGTCACAGAAAATCTCGGTGGAGGCCTCTTACAAAAGAGAGTCACGGTCACCTCCGAAATGTAAGTAGTATGTGACTGAGAACCCAATAACATTCTGACAATATGTGCAATCTGTCACCAATAAATTAAAATGTTTATTTGGTGGATTTTTTAGTTGGGACTATGTCACATAAGCTTGACCCTTAACGTAGCAGTAGTATGGAAAAATCCATCCCAAGAAAATTATTCGAAAGCTTGCTTCATACTACTGATATTTTCATTTCAAGAATTTAAAAAACCTGAGGTCATTTCAACTCCTTTGTCCAGATATATCACAGATTGTAAAAAAAAAAAAAAAAATTCAACACACATTCCTTTATGATAATAATGTGTTTAAAATAACTGGTTTTAAATACTTTTTCTACTTAAAGACTCTAAGTACAAAGTTTTTTTGCTATTTAATAATGGATGCAACCATGAGGCTTCGCAAAAAACCATCGAAGTTGTCGCTGCTTTGAAGTAATAATAATTTTTTCCAAGAAATGAGGAAAGCCGTTTGCTTGTCACTAATAAAATGCAACTGACCAACTGACCAAAACATTGCTACTAACTTGTAATACTGCATCATCCTATTGGTGTAATAACAATGAAATTATCATAGTCTTTCAATACTTCATCATCCTGGTGTCATAACAGTGTAATTATCACAATCTTTTGGAAACCTTGCTACTCTCTGAGGTATTTGCTCAAGCCATTCACCTGATAATTACCAATTGTTAACCAAAGCAAGGAAGTCCTTTAACCTGATATTTACCAATTGTTAACTAAAGAAAGGTTGTCCTTTAAGTCATTTTGTTTGAATGCATTTACCTAAGTAAAGATTTTGATCATTGTCCCACAATTAATCTGCCTATTGGCATGAAAATGTCAGCCATTACCTTGTCACAATGCCTTTAATCTAAAACCTTTCAGATTTTTTGTGACCTTGAAATAAACATGTCTTAAAAAAAAAAAACATTAAAGTCTTATTAAAAACAAAATATTCTGTAAAGTTTTGTGAAAGCAACAATGTTTAGTCCCTTTGAAAACAATGTTCAGTCTGCTGATTAAGTCCCTTTAAACCCAATGTTCACTTTTATTTCTTCACTGAATTCATTTATTAGGCGACAGATCAATGATCAAGTCAGGTAAGTTGCAGATAAAAATAAAGATCTTTTTTCATAAATATATAGTGGTAATGTGGTTTCTATAGTATTTCTTTTAGATGTACTGTTTTCTGTTGTTGTTTTTTTTTGTTGTTTGTTCTTTTTAATATTCACCATACTTTGGTCAGGGGAAGGATGTGGAATAAACTGAAATGTTTTTTAAAAATATGTCAAAAATGTGAAATATTTCTTTTAGATTTCATTTAAAAATTAACACTCATGACCTCTGACCTAATTCTTTGAACTGACCAGGACCATGATGTCAGAAATATTTCCCACACTTGAAACGGAGCTGGACAATTACCTCACGCATGCTGACCGCCAAGATGGGGTGTAAGTTATGATCAGAATCGGTTTAAGTAAATTGGATGATTAAGTTTAAAAAGTATGAATATATTTTTATCTTCATAAGTTTTTTGTAAATAAATTATTGAGCCAGCAGTTTTCCGTGGTAAAATATGGTTGATTTGATGAAGAATACACAGTTACTCTATATGCATGTTGTTAATTTCATGAACATTGCACTGGCTCTTTGTGAACATTTTTTTACAATTTCATAAAAATCGCACAGACTCGCCATAAACATTTTATTAATTTGATGAACATTGCACCAGCTCCTCATGAACATTTAAAAAATTTGATAAACCTTGAACAGGTTCTCCATGAACATGTTGGTACGCATGAGTCAGCACGTCATCAACAGCCAGGACATGGGCTCATACCTTGGCAAAACATATGGCAACTGCCTCATTAAAGTCAAGAGAAACTTTGATAGATATGTTGTAAGTAAATTCTTGCTTATGGAACAGTTGAAAATTCAATAGGTATGTAGTAAGTAAATGTTTTCATATGAAATTGTTGAAACTTGAACAGAAAGATATAATCTTAGTAATGCTTTCTTGTGAAATTATTGAAAATCTCCTCAGTTGATGAACAAGATTTTTGTGGCTCATTTCTATGTATAAGATAATTACAACTTAAATTAAAGTTGTTGTCACTCAAAAGTTGAGCATTACATTATATTTTATTGTGCTTCAATTTCTCAAAGATCATCCACTATGAATTGTTATACAGGATTCCATGATGCAAGCCATTAAGGAGACCAAAGTGTCCAAGAAAAGTCGATGTGGCATCATCAGTTTTGTGCACAATTTTGAGGTGAGGTTTTCATTCACTGATGGTCTCTTTAAAAAAAAATAGCCCCACAACATGGTTTTTTTTTTTTTTTTTTGACATGTTTTATCTGAGTTATTAGATTAATTCATTTTCAGCGGGAAACAAACCTAGGTGCCGTTTTCACTGAAAATTGAACTATAAGAATTTAAGAAATAAAGTACAACAAAATTTTTTAAATTATTTTTTTTTTTTTTCTTTTTCTTTTTAAAAAAAAATATCCCTTTATTTTGGTTTTTTTTTTTTTTTTTTGACATGTTTTATCTGAGTTATTAGATCAATTCATTTTCAGCGGGAAACAAACCTAGGTGCCGTTTTCACTGAAAATTGAACTATAAGAATTTAAGAAATAAAGTACATCACAATTTTTTAAATTGAGGCACATAAAAAAACTGAACTGAACTAATGTGTCTCTGTCGTCCCCGTCCCGTCCCCCCCCCTCCGTCCCCCCCCTGAGGACCTAGATTATTAAAAGCACTTTTGTTTCAAGCAATCCAAAATAGAAGAATCTATTCGATTTAGGTCAGGTAAAAAATACACAAGGCAAATATCAAAGGAAAGAAAACCCTACTTGGAATTAACCAAAAGATTAATTATTGCCCTCCCAGGAGTTTTCCAACCTGGCAGAGAGCATCTTCAGAGGTTCTGACCGCCACACAGATCTGGACAAGGCTTACACCAAAGTTGTACGGGTCATCTTTGAGCAGATTTTGCGTGTGTCCCAGGAGCACCAGAAGACTCCCAAAGAAGTGGTTCTCATGGGTATGTGTCTGTGTGCAAACATCAAGGCTGCAAATTAAAATTACTAAAGTATCTTTTCACAAATCTTAACATTTTAATATACACATATTTATTTACTGTTTAACATTATTTTACAATTCAATGCTGTGCATTTCTTTGCCGATTTTGAAGGATGTTCTTAAGGGATCACCACTAACCTTCATGTATTTTATTTCATTAATTTTTTTTTAACATGGCAGCAATGTGTTGAACAATATTATTGCATTCAACCAAATAGGAATATTCCAATCTTAAATAAATTGTAAATTAATATTTGTGTGTACAATTATTTGTTTCAGAAAACTTTCACAGAATGTTTTGTAAGTGCTTATGTGATTTGTTTTAATTGGTGCTTTTTTTTTTTTTTTTTCTTTAAATGTTGGTCAAATTCAGTACTTCATAAGTTACCCCTGAAACTTCTGATGAAGTTTTTAGAAATTTAGAGGCAACTGCCTTTTTTTTTTTTTTTTTTTTTTTTTTTTTTTTTAATTGGTTATGTTATTTTTTTTAATTTTTTTTTTTTTTTTTTTTTTTTTCTTTAAATGTTGGTCAAATTCAGTACTTCATAAGTTACCCCTGAAACTTCTGATGAAGTTGTTAGAAATTTAGAGGCAACTGCCTCTTTTATATCCATCTGGGCTTAACAAGAGGGTTCTAAACTGATGACTTGAGCTTTTATTATTTATTATATTTATCTTAATTTATCAAGCAATCGGTTAAATTAAATTACAGAAGTGTAACCAATAAATGTAATTTACTAGAGAAGGGGAGGAAAATTCATGGGCTGCTTCAAGAGGAATTCATATTTCTGGTGCCCTGATCCAAGAAGAGTTGTCTATCCCAATGATGCATTTTGTCATTTTAAGTTAATGAAATTTTGGATTTCTCAGCTGAGTTGAATGAGTTAAAAACTGATGAAACTTTTGTTAATTTGAGTGAAAGAGTGGCACTAGCTGTTTGCTTTTATTTAGTAGCTCTGTTGTCTTGACCTGGTCAGTTTTGTTTTTCCAGCCATCCTGTCTCACCTGAAGAACCAATGCCTAGAGAATGATAGGAAAGAAGCCAAGCAAAGGTACACAGAGAATCTACAGGCTTATACAGTGAACCTCCTTGGCAGACCATTGGAGAAATTACATGTGAGTAGGATATTGTATCACTGATGTTGTTCTTAAGGGATTTATCATCCAAAATGTGTTTAGTTTTACAAAAACATCTTTCTTCAAATAGCTCTTCAAGTGAAGGATGTTTAGTTTGTGTTATGTTCCTAGCTTTCTTGATGAGTCGGTTTATGCGGTGTTTAATATCAGACGTTGAATTCCGACACCAGCAGGTAATACTGAAGTTTATACAACTTCCTTCTATAGTGATAGGTTCACAATGTGAGTGATGTGTGGGAAATGGAAATGGAAAAAAAAAAAAGATAGGGTTGGGGGAGTGAGCTTGGTGAATCCTGAATAGACAGTCCCAATTAATTATTAATATGTTTCTTACTTTGCAGATATTCTTTGAAGGTGTTGAGGCACGTATCTCTGCCGGTGTCAAACCAGAAGAGGTGGGCTATCAGTTGGCCTTCAGTAAACAGGAGCTGAGGAAGGTCATCAAGGAATACCCTGGGAAAGAGGTACAAGTAATGTCTGTGTGGTCCATCAGTGGGTAATAGTAATGTCTGTGTGGTCAGTCGGGGGGGGGATAACAGTAATGTCTGTGTGGTCAGTCAGTACTTACTTACTTATGCCTTTCTACCCGTCTGGGGCATAAGCCGTCTACAAGAATTCTCCACTCATCATGGTCCTGTGCTTTCCTTTCCCATTGCTTCAAGGTGTATCCCATACTTTGTGTCTGCCTCTAGCTCGCGTCTCCATGTATTCCTAGGCCTTCCCCTCTTTCTTTTTTCCTGTTGGTTCCATGTTAGGCATTGTCTGGTGGTGCTATCTGGGGGTTTTTGGAGCGTATGCTCTATCCACCTCCATCTTTTCTTTATGATATCTTCATCAATGGTCAGTCAGTGGGTAGCAGTCATGTCTGAGTGGTCAGTCATGTTACATGGTAGAACTGTTTTGTTTATATACCCCACTCACCTAGGCTTTTCAGCATACCACCTTCCAGGAAGGTTGGCAAGTTGTTTGGCCTACATTTAAGCCAAGCAAAATGATTCGGTATCAGTACTGGTTGTATTCCCCTATATTTAGAGAGAGACCCTTAGTTTCAAGAGGAGCATATTGATATGTGACTGGCTTTCCATGGCATTTGCTAAGTACTAGATAGGGCCATCACATAGTAAGCAGCCATAACAATTCAATGAACTTAGACTAGTTATAGTAATCTTTACATTACTGTGAGAATTGGATATTGTTAGTGTTAGACCTCTATTCATTTCTTTATATGTAGATTTTATGTATTTTTGTTCATATTATATTCCATGTAATAAAGTACATTTATATAGAGCACTGATTGTCTTCAGTTTAGCCAATAGTGTGTCTAAACTCTACCTGTGTTAGCCCCTTTTCCAATTCCCCAGGCCATGAGCCTGTTCAAAGTCATTGAACAATATAGGGGGCCTAACAGTCATTAAAAAGAACATTATTCAAGATTCTTTACTTAAAACTAAATATTAAATATAGGCCATCCTCAAGTTCTGCCTGATACATTGATGAAATATTGGGATGACATTGTGAAGATAAATAGTAAAGAATTATCAAATAAAAATTGCAATTATGATTAAAGGATTTTTGATTTTCTGTTAACCCAGTTCTTTTAGATTAAGATAACAAGATCACCGACTATGGTATATGTGTCAGAACGTGCGCTTAACCTTGATACTTGATCTTTTAAACTGGCTTCTTTGCTGATCAAGTTTAATCTCTAATATACTCTTGACGGCAACAGGTCAAGAAGAACCTGGAACACCTGAATAAGAAGGTTGAGAAACAGTTGTGTGAGGAGGAGAACCTGATACAGGTAGGCCTGTGGCTTCATTTTTTGAAAAGTTGATTTATGTCCAGGGCTATGGTAATTATTGCCTAAGAGTATAATATTTTTCTCTCAAAGTTATAATCATTTTGTCCAAGGGCTAAAATCATATTCTCACAAGGCTATTCCTATGGCATACATCCTATGTTGTTGTAAGCTAGATATTTTATGTTTACTGATCAGCTATGTATTTTATTGTTTATAGTCACCTATATATTTTATGTTTAATGCTCTAATTGAATAATTATTACAAAACGAAAAACCTTATCATAGCCGAACATTTATTAAATCCCTACTATTGCTTAGCCAACTATTTTGTAATGTTTTAATTCATTGGCCCACAATTACCGCTATCTAATGTTCCATGTGATGTCCCCCTGTTCCCCAGGTTGTCTGGCATGAGATGCAGGACTTGTTCATCAACCAGTACAAGTATTACGACAACCTGATGAAGAAATGCTACCCAGACTCCAACATAACATTAGACTTCACCATCGAGCACGTGCTCCAGTTTTTCTCCGACATCGCCCAGTCTCACTGAATCAGGCTGTTTCTTTGTCTTGTGTACAAACTTGTGTTACCGGTATTATGAGCAGTTGCATTCCTGCAAACATTGTGATAGCTTAATTATAAGTGGATCTGCATATACTTCCAACTTCAAAATGAACAAAATCTGTGTCTGCTTGCCTCCTGCTACATTAGACCCAAGTCCAAGTGTTTGTATTTATTTAATTTTTTTTACAAAGAAGGTGTATCCGCCATTTGGCTGAAAAACAAGCAAGTTTTCATTCAACACATATTTATCATTATATATATATATTTTTTTTGTGTGTTATTTTTTTTATTTATTTTAACGTGTTTCTCAGTTTTAATTGGAAGCAGGACAAAGTAAGCAGTTGGACTACATTTTTCAAAATTATATGTGCCTGTTGGAAGATGAAGTGGAACTGTGGCTCCCAGTATCTAAAATAATATAACTTTAATTTCATTTGCTTTCAATTTATTTGCAGTTTTTATTATAAAGCTGCATGTCGCATGCGCTGTGTTTACCATTATATTTTCATTGTTACTATTAGTTGAGTACCATGTCCTCAATACCTTGTGTGGCTGCGTTGGATTAGAAATATCAGTTGGATAACCATCTTCTCTGAGCCTACGTCTTATTATTTTACTTTAGATATTCCCTTTCCAATGGGCCTAAGGCTTCTAAAATATCTATGCAGTGGGGCATTTTGCCATTGGTAAAGTACAATCAGGAGAATTAACGTTTGTATTCCTTCAATGGTGCAACTTGTGTGGAAGAAATTTGAAGACTTGCGGTGCAATCTTTATCAATTCCTAATTGTGCATATTGTATCTAAGAAGCTTAAAGATAGACGACAGCGACAGCATCGAGACAGCAGTGAGCTAAGCCAGTGTACAGAACTGAAACATTGATGTGTGATCCCATATTAAATCAAAACTCAACCCACCATTAAAAAAAAAAAAAAAAACATAAAAAAAAAAGAGGGAGGGGGGGGGGGGGGGGGGGGAGAGAGACTGCAATCAGGTTAGCACAATAGTAAGTGAGTAAAAAAAGTGATATTTTAAAAAAAATTCTGTTCTTTCTGTTTGTTCGCTGACGAAGACTTTCTGCCGACACGTTCGTTGTTTTGTTGCGCTCCTTTTTTCAGGTTTAACCTTACTTTGTTTTACTCGCTTCCTATTTACAAAAAAAAAATGTGTAGCCTGGTTTAAAAAAACAACTTTTATATGCCCTCATTTTTATACTCTGAAACTTTTGAAATATCCACACTGATAAGTATAGGGCAGCTGTTAGTCATGTCATGTGGGGAAGAATGAAGATTTTAAGAAGTTAACACCGTTAGAACTTGATGGTCAGGGAATCCGGTTGGTAATTTGATGGATATTCTTGTGTTGTTAACATCATCACAATGGATATTTTTGTGTGATGGTCAAATGATCTTATGGGTGATAATGTGTGTCTTTCCCCCCCCCCCCCCCCCCCCTGTAAATAACTTTCTTTCATGCATTTAAACATTGAACTTGTAGATGTAACTTAGGCATTGAACAAATTTTCATTTTGTTGAATTAAAAGATGTGAAACAAACAGAAAGCAAGAGTTATCCTATTCTGACTAGAATGTTATGTCAACAGTTTTATTTAAGACTAGTCTTACTGGGCTTGTACTGTGTGCTGTGAATGGCATGTGTAGACGAGCATGTTTGTATCTTCTTCTTCAGCCTGTTGGCCTGTTCAGAGTGTTGGACTGTTCACATAATGTTGGTCTGTTCACATAGTGTTGGTCTGTTGACATAGTGTTGGTCTGTTGACATAGTGTTGGTCTGTTCACGTAGTGTTGGTCTGTTCATGGAGTGTTGGTCTGTTCACATAGTGTTGGTGTTGTGTCAGACCGGTGGTTAGCTCAGCGTGCTGGTATGTTTTCAGCATGTTAGTGTGCCATCCTCCTTAGGCTATTATGCTATAAATTATACCTTATCCGAAAGGAGATTTTATTCTTTCTATGTTTCCAAGTCTACATCTGTATGGGATATTTTAGTTTCACTTTCAACCAGGGGGGGGGGGGGGCGGGGGGGAGGGCTAAGGGGGTCCCCAACCCTTTCAATTTGAAATATCTCAAAGACCATTTAATTTCCATAAGTATAACAAAATGAGCTTAGAGAGCCAAGACTAAACGTGAACATACACATATAAGTCTTCAGGGTTTTGGTCCGGGATTTGGAATTTTTTTTCGGGTTGGAGTCTTTAGGGATTGCCAGTTTACCACGACAAACATGCCAGACGGCAAGTAACAGACAGGCTGGTCGATGTGGGATGGAGTTGCTCTCTTGTATGTTCGAGTGACCCTAGGCCTATATATATTGAGCGTTCCAATGTATTTTGTCATTCAAAGTTTTAATCGCATCCCTAAACTCCACCTGTTTTCTTCTTCTATATCTTATGGGCCCACGATCAATTTATTGATCATTTTGGCACACGTTGGACACTTAGTAAGTATAACGTTACTTTGGAGATGGTCTCGGTGGTTCGTCGAGTTCGCACTCATAATTACCCCCCCCCCCCGGGCACTCCCCCAAACGGGCCAAGTCCTCCCCCGAAGCCCCAGACCGTGCGGAAGCGCGCCGGGAACTTCATCGTCGAGTTCGCACTCATAATTACCCCCCCCCCGGGCACTCCCCCAAACGGGCCAAGTCCTCCCCCGAAGCCCCAGACCGTGCGGAAGCGCGCCGGGAACTTCCCTTACTGGCCTAAGGGACGTCCGGCAGACCAAGGGCGCTGCGTTTAAAGCGTCCGTAGTCCGCTCTCCTATGGGTCAGGACGGCTTTACTTCCTCTCCGGAGAGGTGGTGTTGCGTTACCACTCCCAACGCCCAGGGAGCTGTCCGGTCGGGACGTAGCGGGGACGAAACGGTCGCCTAGGGGCGGCTTTCTCAGGCCCGCGTCTTTTTAATCATTGACAAAGGTTTGGGCGTCCACCCATTGCCTCATACCCATCAACGGCAACAAGTAATCTTGTTAGCGCTAAACTTCCGTTGCGTTGGAAGTCATGCGTTTTGCCTGGGATCTTTTAGCTTCAGAAGGACAACTCCCCCTACTAGTCGGGCACGCCACGAAGAGGCAATATCCCTTGTAACACCACCGAGAGGCTTGTGGTGCTGGACAAGGATTTTCCAGAGGTCCACCCTTGCCCGCCCGCGTAAGTATAACAAATAAGCCTTTTATTGAACTATAAGTTCGGCAGTGTTTTAATCACTCGTTAGCTCCGCCAATTTGTTTTGTAACCATAATAATATTGTAATGGTTGAACATATGTCAGTCCACGAAATTTTTACATGGAATTAGATACCAGTGTGTACGTGAGCATAACACCAACCGTTATATGTTTCTGGTTGCACATAATTTCGGTCAAGAGTTTCGTGCTCGGCACCGCTTCTCCAGATTGTTAGTCAGGTTACACATACTGCAATGTGATTCAGCAGATTGTTTGTCAGGCTACACACACTGCAATGTGCTTATAAGCGATTGATGCAACAGTATCCAACCAGCGAATAGACGTAAAATATGTGAATTAGGTTAACTGTCCCGCCTTGTGCTAAATTCTCACACAGAAAATGGTCAATGTGTTAGGATACTATTACCAGCTGTATTCAATAATAAGACATTCTGCAATGTCCTGTTGTCTTAAAAAGACACAGTGATTAATTGAGACAAGTATCAAACTAAACAGTGGTTATACTTTATAACATTGTAGTAACTCTCCTTCTTCTATAGACACCATACATCTACGACAGTACAATAGTAATTTCTAGACCTTTATGTTAGCCCTCACATCTCACACTGATTCTGACTGTAACGCGGTGTAGGTGCTACAAGTTAAACTCTGCCATAGGATTTCTTTTATAATTAAACATTACGATATAATATAACTTTAATTGGCTTTTGTATAACAGGTACTATAATGGTCATCATGCATTTCTTTTGTTAGTTAAGTATAATTGTCATAACCTGTAATTACAGAGTTATTTAACACCATGACCAAAACATATATATATTTTTTTTCCCTTAGGATTTACTTCTACCACACCGCTTTTTATACAACACTCTAAGAGCCAATAAAAGGCAATGGTCCTCAAGACCTCAATTTATAAACCCACACATATACATATCTTTACTCCTGTCAGCTGCCTCTTCACCACACGGTCACATATTTTGCTGCGAGCAGGGTAAAATTGTGTTAACAACCAACAATCACATGCCACTGCGACGGTAGCCCATGCAGGACTGATGATTATTGTTGTGTGCATCAGGGCCGGCCTTTGGGGTGTGCGACCTGTGCCCTCGCACAGGGCGCCCAGCAAATATTTAAATTCCATAAGTTTATTATAGTGAAGTGTGGACCTCGGGTCCAGGGTCGAGAAACTCTATTCTAACTCTTCGTACACGGCGTGTGCTTAGGGCGCCATCAACGATCTTCCCAAAATAGGAAAAAAGCATTGCATGTGGACGCCATGGAAGAAAAATAAAAATAAAAAAAAAGATAGTCTGATACAAGTGAACAAAAAATTTTTTATTGTTCATTGTTTGATGAAAAAAAAAAAAAAAAAAAAAAAAAAATAAAAAAACAAATAACAGAAAA
>CAXITT010000788.1:272325-292565 GCA_964033795.1 Lymnaea stagnalis
TTTTTTTTTTTTGTCTGCTGAAGAAGACTTTTTATTTTATTGTATTTTTATTTCAAACTTGAACATTCCTTGTTCCACGCCACTATTTCCTTCGGTCTCCAGCAGGGTTTGGGTTCCGTTCGGTCATTAGCCGATACTTAAAGACCTTTCTGTTTTTTTTCTGTTTAATAAACTTGCCCGATTACCATCGGAAAATTAGTATTATTTTAAAATCCTTTAATCAACTTCGCTTTTGTTCGTGTGTTTCTGGATAAATCTTCGGAAGGCTACGTGACCCGTCATCCTATAAAGTAGGCCTGCACAACATACGACCCGCGGCCCACATGCGACCCGCCACCATCACCCACCCTGCGGCCCGCAAAGTAACGAAATGTTCTTTATTATTATTTATATCTTAACAACTCCCCCCCCCCCCAAAGCCGATCCTATTTCATTTCGGCCCGCACAAGTTTTTCATAAAGTATTACGGCCCACCTTACATTTTGAGTCTTGCAGGCCTGCTATAGAGCTGAAACTTGGCACATTGACCCGTTGCCAATGACAACACATTCTGTCAAATTTTCCACCTCACCCTCAGAACCCTAACCACGAAAATAAGTTTTTCTTGTTTTTCAAGGGGAAGATGAACGAACCATGAATTGTTCAACGGTTGTGTGTTTTATTGTGGAGATTTCCTGTGTAGCTGTTGCCATGTGCTTTGTATTCAGGAAAATTCATTTTTCACAGTAGTTTACAAAAATAATTTAAAAAAAAAAAAAAAGAAAGTAATTTCGGAAATTAAGCGAGAAAACAAATATTAAGTACCCAACATGACCAAGGCGACTCTTTGCACAGCAGATTAGTTTGACCAGTGAGACCCAGTGTGGATACGGTGCCACTTAAAAACCAATCGGCCGGGGTATGTCAAGTCATAGGCCCCGCAAAATTGCATCTTGCCCAAAGGCCCCACACCCTTCCAGCGCCGGCCGTGCCCTCATCCCATTCGATACTACCTTTTACTGCCACCATCAGCCGCAGCACCACTCCCCCTCCACCCGCTAACACGACAAAAGGAAGATACGCCTCATTTTGTGTTTTGTGTTTTTCTCTAATGTGGTAGCATGGAGAAAGCATGTATTGAGTATTCCGGGTGTGGGTCAGAATGACATGAGATACAGTGAAACTACTTGGAAATTATGGTTTATCCAGAGTAGCGATTCTCGGCGATTCTCAAAACGGTAGTCTATCAACCCCTAGTGTTGTATATAAAGTTGTTTTAAAGTTGACACGCGGTAATATTCAAACTGGACACCGCATTATTAAGTAGGTATCCAGTGTCACACACAAAAGATCCACATTCCGTACATACATTTTCATTAGACTGTGGGTTAAGTGGTACAAAATAGTTTTGGAACCCATCTTCCACAGATTTTATCAAATCGATAGCCATGCAGCCTATAAAAAAAAATGAACTTGTGTTAGATTTCAAATGTTCAGCCGCCAAACTGATCAAGTCCTCATGTCCTGTCACCGAAACTTTGAATAAATGTTTCTTTTAGTTTTGAATTATTTTAACTTCATTTAAGTTCGTTATTCCCCACCCCCACCCCACACGTTATGTTAATCTTGTGTTCGGAAGCGCATTTAGTCTTGAGACCGTTGCTAACCCACTTCAGACTTGAGCAGTTCCGAACATGAATTGTGTACATTAAGATTAACGTCAAAAAAATTTAATGAGACTTGTTAGCCCCCCCCCCNGGTGCGTGTGCGTGTGTGTGTTTGTGTGTGTGTGTGTGTGTGTGTGTTTGTGTGTGTGTGTGTGGACCACCACTTTCTCTTCTTACTGTGTATCTTTAAATGGGTAAACAATTTTATATATAGTTATATACAAATTTACAATTTCTCTCCCCCCCCCCCCTCAAGCTCCTTTTTAATGAATAATGTATTGTTAAGGAATACCCGGGCGAATAGTGAAAAGTACCATGCCAATTCTATTTTTAGAAGGAAATCAAGGCAAAGAGGAGGGGAGGGGTGGATTAAGAGGCTTCTTAATATCTTCTTTCCCAGGAACAATCTTGTTAAAATTATATGATAGCTTTTTGGAGCTTTGCCAGAGTCCTCAAAGACCGTAATCCGACTCCAAATGTCTATTTGAGGTTGTTATCAACGAGAATTATAAACAAATACATCATTTGGTATTAATTTGTAACACACATTACGAGAATAAGGGCCCTGAACTATTTTGAAGACATCACAGAACAACGTACCTATATTTTGACATATGTTAAATCAAGAGTCTGAAAAAAAAATACAAAAAAAAACAAAAAAAAAACAAATTCCTTCCCTCCTTATAAAGAAAATAATCTCCACCCGAACACCCCCTCTGCACCCTCCTCCTTATTACGCTACCGTGTCAGGGTTAGCACCGTTGTGTCTCGGGTTCATCAAGATTGGCTCCCTCTGTTGGGAATCTCACACTTGCTTGAACATGTGATTTGACTGAGCCAATTTACAGAAACACAAATAATCATTGAATCGGTGGTCGCCACTTAGGGGAAGAAATAAATAAAAAAAGTTCACTATCTTGAAATGAAAATGTCTTGTTTCGGTGGCTATAAATCAGCGGTTCTCAACCTGGGGGTCGCGACCCCTTTTGGGGGGGGGGGGTGGTGTCGAACGACCTTAACACATGGGTCTGGTCTATTATTTTGTTTTTTTTTTGTTTGTTTGTTTGTTTTGTTGTTGATTTTTATGTATTTTTATTGTGGACAAATTTGGATTCCCCCCCCCCTTTTTTTATAAATTTCCTTTTATCGATTTGTAAAAAAAAACAACTTGGGGGGGGGGCTGGTAGCTATAAATTTAAATAGTAGTATGGGTGTTCAATGGAAATGATATCTATTGATATAATAAAGAGTAGGGGCAGGGGGCTGGTAAAAATGTCACAAATGTGTCTTTACTTTTGTCTTTAAATTTGTGAACTGCCATTTTGGTATAATTAGCTAATGGGAAATAAGTAATGTAAAGGTGAAATGCGGTACATAAATGATTAAGAACACTGAGTTTTAAATTTTTTTTCTTTTAAAATCAAAATAATTTAAACTTAAATTATTTTATTATTTAAAAATAAAATGTCCATATTTTCCAGTTTACTTTCTCAATATTTTGCAAACTATGGTTACGCCTCTGGTTACAGGTAAAATAACAAAAGGATCTCAGCATTCCACCCCTCCCCCTCTTTTTACCCCCCCCCCCCCCCCAGCAGACGGACGACCACGATATTTTTAGAATCAGTAGTCGGCTGTGTAAAAAAAAAACCACACACCTGCTGCTATCAAAATGTGCTTGGGTCGATGTGTAGCGACCCCACTGCGTTGCTCTTGTTCAAGCGCCTATACCCCCTTTTACAAGCAAATAATGTTTATGTTATATTTACTAGGGGTATAATAGGAACAGCACACACTAACCTAATACCCAATAGGGCGTGACGGTGTACGCATTCTATTTGGATACACAGGTGACAGGCTATTCCATCCAGTGGCGGCACACTTCATGGATCAACACAAGCAAGTGTTGTGGTTTTTTTTCCTTCTTCTATTTAAGTTCAGGTGAAAGTTCTTAAATTATAGGATTTATGTGTGTGTGTGTGCGTGTGTGTGTGTGACGTGAGTAGCTGTGGACACCGTAATGGAAAGCTGATTTTTTAAGGTACACAAAAAAGAACAACAATTAGATCTATTAATAGCTACAGGGGCATTGAATAACTCTTGCCTCAGTTCGCGATTCGTGAGGACTACATTACTTGTGACTATTTGTGACTATCTTGTAAGAAACTGTTGTAACAATAATTGTGCCAGTTGTGGCATGGACAGACAATATGATAGGAATCCTTGTTTTTATAGCGACCGCATATTCATATATTATGTAACTAGGCGGCGGGAGAAGACTTGTTTACGCACGATTATTGCATAATGTGGGACACGGGAGACAGGTATAATCCATACGGTGAGGTGTGTTTGGAAAATCAGTGCCACTGGTCGTTATCTGCCCGGTTAGCGGTGCAAAAGGGGAGGGGGGGGGGAGCCAGAGGGAAAACGTTAAAAAACATGAAATTCAGATGCATAGATAAGAGACAGGTTTAGTAAACGGAACAATTAATAACATCTTTTCAAACATTTCGGTGACTAATGTGTTTTAAATGTGACGACAGGCATTTGATTTCAAGGCAGCCCCCCCCCCCCCCGGGGAGGGGAGGGGGGAGCGGGTTGGTGAATTCTAACAACGTAACAAGATTGGTGAAATCAGGGGAACCAATTAATTTTGTTGATCTTTTGGTCCCACGCCATATTGACCATATTGACATTGAACATCTTGCCCATATTTACCATATTGACATTGGCCATATGGACCATATTATTGTCCATATTGACATTGACCATAATAACCATATTGACCATATTTACCATATTGACAATGACCATATTGTCCATATTGACCATATTGTCCACATATACCATGTTGTCATATTGTCCACATTGACCATGTTGTCCACTTTGACCATATTGTCCACATTGACCATATTGTCCACATTTACCATGTTGTCCACATTGACCATGTTGTCCACATTGACCATGTTGTCCATATTGTCCACATTTACCATGTTGTCCACTTTGACCATATTGTCCACATTGACCATATTGTCCACATTTACCATGTTGTCCACATTGACCATGTTGTCCATATTGACCATATTGTCCACATTTACCATGTTGTCCACATTGACCATTTTGTCCATATTGACCATATTGTCTACATTGACCATGTTGTCTACATTGACCATGTTGTCCACTGACCGTATTGACCACGTTGACCACATTGACCATGTCGTCCATATTGACCATATTGTCTACATTGACCATGTTGTCCACTGACCGTATTGACCACGTTGACCACATTGACCATGTCGTCCCGGAATGCAATGCGCCGTGCTTTTCTTTGGTTCCTTTACCATGGGCGTAGTTGTTTTTTTTGTTTTTTTTGTTTTTTTTTGGGGGGGGGGCGGTTGGGGAGATCAGAGGCAGATTCTTGTAAACCATTATCGCACAAACACACTCAAACAAATAAAACCATATTTTACTCCTAACGAGAATCACATCACGTTCCCGTTGGACGAGAACTTAATCTTACACAATCGCTTAAAACACCCTTTTTGTTTTTTTTGTTATTCAATCTTTCCTATACATTAGCATGGAAGCCATGCACAACGACATAGCTAAATATGAATAAACCGCGAAATGAAATGTGCTAATTATTATATGTTTACACTATAAAAAACATCATAAAGACATACTTAGGCTAATCCCAAGCGAGAGTCCAGCCATGATTTTGTTCTTATTCAGTCTATAGTCAACATTCAATAGTTTACTCGGCATATTATAGACTTACAAATATTGGTACGGCCGATGTAAAACACAGTTTACATATTGTGACTTTCTCCTGTGACTTTCTCCTGTAACTTTTTCCTGTGACTTTCTCCTGTAACTTTTTCCTGTGACTTTCTCCTGTAACTTTTTCCTGTGACTTTCCCCTGTAATAACTTTTTCCTGTGACTTTCCCCTGTAATAACTTTTTCCTGTGACTTTCCCCTGTAATAACTTTTTCCTGTGACTTTCCCCTGTAATAACTTTTTCCTGCAACTTTCTCCTGTGACTTTCCCCTGTAACTTTCCCCTGTAATAACTTTTTCCTGTGACTTTCCCCTGTAATAACTTTTTCCTGTAACTTTCCCCTGTAATAACTTTTTCCTGTAACTTTCCCCTGTAATAACTTTTTCCTGTGACTTTCCCCTGTAATAACTTTTTCCTGTGACTTTCCCCTGTAACTTTCTCCTGTGACTTTCCCCTGAAATAACTTTTTCCTGTGACTTTCCCCTGTAATAACTTTTTCCTGTGACTTTCCCCTGTAATAACTTTTTCCTGTGACTTTTCTCTGTGATTTTTGTTCCTGTGACTTTTTATTTTTTTCGTGTGACTTTTTTCCTCCTACATTCTACTTCATATTTCTGTTATCTCGCTGACGGAGGCTTCCTGCCAACACTTTCTTGGTTTTGTTGCGTTCCTTTTTTTCCGGTTTTCCCTTACTTAAAAAAAAAACAACAAACACCTCTTTTTCTCTTTTTGATAACCTGATTGCAGTCTCTCCCCCTTTATTACTGCCCGTCTCCTTGAGTTGTAGAAACCTACATTACTCTGATTTCTGTGTTACACAAGTCAAAATTGAGGGCAAGAGATTTTTCTGATAATATGCTAAATTGATTATGTTATTTTAAAATTTCAATGCAACGTTTGATATAACTTCCTTAAAGGGCTTGAGCGAGTCGTCGAATCCGCCGTGGCGTAATAATGGGGGGGGGGGCTATCCGCCGTGGGTGGCACATTTAGCATTATAGTTAGGGGCGGGATTTATGGCTCACTGCAGTTTTATTTTCCATGGAAGGGGACAACAAAAGCTTGACCCGAACCGGGCCATCACTAGCTACGCAACCATCACTAGCTACGCTGCCACCCCTAGCTACGCAACCATCACTAGCTACGCAACCATTTCTAACTACGGCACCACTCCTAGCTACGCAACCATCCCTAGCTACGCCACCTTCTCTAGCTACGATACCACCCCTAGCTACGATACCATCAAGTCTAGCTACGGCACCATCACTAGCTACGTCACCATCCCTAGCTACGTCACCATCCCTAGCTAAGCCACCATCACTAGCTAAGCCACCATCACTAGATACGTCACCATCCCTAGCTAAGCCACCATCCCTAGCTAAGCCACCATCACTAGATACGTCACCATCCCTAGCTAAGCCAACATCACTAGCTAAGCCACCATCACTAGCTACGTCACCATCCCTAGCTACGCCACCATCACTAGCTACGGCACCATCACTAAAAACGCCACCATCACTAGATACGCCACCATCACTAGCTACGGCACCATCACTAGCTACGGCATCATCCCTAGCTACACCATCAACTCTAGCTACGCCACCATCACTAGCTACGTCACCATCCCTAGCTAAGCCACCATCCCTAGCTAAGCCACCAAACCATCACTAGCTACGGCACCATCACTAAAAACGCCACCATCACTAGATACGCCACCATCACTAGCTACGGCACCATCACTAGCTACGGCATCATCCATAGCTACACCATCAACTCTAGTTACGGCACCATCACTAGCTACGTGACCATCCCTAGCTAAGCCACCATCCCTAGCTAAGCCACCATCACTAGATACATCACCATCCCTATCTAAGCCACCATCCCTAGCTAAGCCCCCATCACTAGATACGTCACCATCCCTAGCTAAGCCACCATCACTAGCTAAGCCACCATCACCAGCTAAGCCACCATCACCAGCTAAGCCACCATCACTAGATACGACACCGTCCCTAGTTACGGTACCATCACTAGATACGGCACCATCACTAGCTAAGCCACTATCCCTAGCTACGCCACCATCACTAGATACGCCACCATCACTTAAAACGACACCATCACTAGATACGCCACCATCACTAGCTACGGCACCATCACTAGCTACGGCATTATCCATAGCTATACCATTAACTCTAGTTACGCCAATATCACTAGCTACGCCACCATCACTAGCTACGTCACCAACCCTAACTACGTCAATGGGTAGATTTCCGCCTACAATTTACTACGACAATTTACCATAATATATAATTTCCATCGCCCTTTTCCCGTTGTATCACGTGATGTCGGATGCAGGATATACGAACAAGTATATACTATATACTAAAATATATATCCGAATTTCACTTCGGGAATTTTTGCGGTTTCGAATGCGAATATACATAAAGCCATCAGCTCCAAATTATCATTTACTAACTTATTAATAGTGAACGTAGAATAGCTACGACTAGAAATTGGTCATCATTTATGGCCCCCCCCTGAGGGCCGTACACATATACAACACAAAAATATGACATTTTTGACACACACCCCTACTCCTCACCCCTTCGATACATCCAAATAAAGTCCAAAAATAAGTCAAAACAAGCAAATTCAAGCAGAAAGTCAGAAATATATAAATATATTTTTTAACAAGAATTTGCTCATTTTTTTTAAAAGCGAAATAGACACGACATGTTTCTAATATTCAGAGCTTCGAGGTTATTTTCCATAAAATTTGAAGAGCAGAAATTGGGAAGAAATAAGAATAGCCCTCATATCCCGTCAACTCTACTCAGGACCAATCATAAGCGCTGTCTTCTCCCTGCGTCCACTGTCACGCTTGTTACGTGCTACGCGCGTTGTTTGTTACTTGCGCTTGTTTGGGACTGACGTCAGCAGTTGCTCCACTTGTTCCAAAACCGAGACGGTCAATAGTGTCACCCCAACACCCCTCACCCCCCATTAAAGTGGTCGCTACGGCCATGGCTTTGTTCTTGAAACGACTCCACGTTTTCCGCCACAAATGTCCTACACGGATGGCTTACCATTACGGATAGAAAAGAATTTTAAAAAAAATAAAATAAATTAAGAACAAACTGGTTTTAAATCATGGCGTAGGTATTTTTGCGACAATAAACACGTGATTCTGATACATTTAGACGACTCCGGTCAGTGAGTTCCGGCTATTTGTGTGGAATTTAAAAAAAAAAAAAAAAAAAAAATTAACCAAGCAACTCGCATTTTAGTTCACGCAGGACACTTAGCAACTGGACTGGGTCAATTGGGCCAGTGGCAAGAATATTTTTTAAAAAAAAACAACCCAACACAGCTCTTTTTTGTTTCGTTAAAAATGTATTTATTGATCTTCATTATGGTTTTTAAAAAAAATATTTAAAAAATTGGTCACAATCGAAATTTAACCACCATTCTTTCCGACTGCGATATCGAGGCTGTAAAATCCCCGGGTCACAATATTTCGATCTGGTTTTCAAAACATTTTATCATTCTTTTATTGTGTTATCCGCAAGCATGAATAGTTTGACCGATTTAACATGCACCATGAGTTTCAGCTGTGTAACGAATTCTTTTGTTCTCTCTTCACCACACCCCGATAGTTAGACGCGCCATACCCTTTAGAATATATACACGTTTTAGGACTCGATCGTGAAAGAGCAGTGATTCTCAAGCTGTTGAGCTTAAGTCAACTCGGTATGCATTACGATTTTATCGAAAGTACACACCCAGTAGATGTTTACACATTTTTATTATTATTATTATTGAAAAGCCAAATACGTGTTAATAAATTATCTTTATAGACTAGACCTTCGTGTTAAGCTGCATATATTTTACGAAATTTGTCTTTAACTTAAGACACTAAAGGTCATAAAAAAAAAAATCATTTTTGGGGTCATATGTTAAGACAGTGGTTCCCAACTTGTGCTCAGTGGACGCTCCAAGAAATAAAAATAAATAAAAATGGCGTGAAACTTGTTAGATGTACATTATGGCCAAGCCCCCCCCCCCCCACCTTTTTTTAAAAACAGAAATTATTACTAACGGGGCTTCGCGCTACAAAAAGATTGAAAACCATTGAGGTTTTGTCTGCACATTTGCGTGGAAAAAAAAAAAAAAAAAAAAAAAGGGCGTGAAATTTTTTAATTTACATTTAAGGCCAACCCCCCCCCCCCCCACCTTTTTTTAAAAACAGAAATTATTACTAACGGGGCTTCGCGCTACAAAAAGATTGAAAACCATTGAGGTTTTGTCTGCACATTTGCGTGGCCATGGATTAGGAATAGTGCCCCATGGATTAGGAATAGTGCCCCTTGGATTAGGAATAGTGGCCCTTGGATTAGGAATAGTGGCCCTTGGATTAGGAATAGTGGCCCTTGGATTAGGAATAGTGCCCCTTAAGGTCGGCCAAGATTTTAGCCGCCCACAGTCGCGAAAGAAAACTCTGCAGTCAGCTGAACATGCCACGACTAAATAAATATTTAAAAAAAAACATTAAAAAAGCCGGCCATTGCGGATCCCCACCCTTGCCTCCTCCTCCTCCTCCCAGGCTTCCCAGCCATTGGGTCTACATACATTTATACAGTGTATCCCCTTGAAAACCATGCTCAGTAACATCGCGAACCCCCCTGAAACATAGGAGCCAGAATGATCAATCCATTGATCGTGGGGCCCTCACAATAAAGAAGAAGATTTCTTTATGTTTCTTTGACTCCTGGAATTTTAATATTTGAAACTACGGTTACGTCTGACATGTCCCGCCATTTACCTTAAATTATCGTTTCCAAAGTTGTCAACCGCAAACCAAGCGTCATCGGAGTGATCATGTCACCGCAGACATCGGAGTGATCATGTCATCGCAGACATCGGAGTGATCATGTCATCCCAGACATTGGACTGATCATGTCACCGCAGACATCGGAGTGATCATGTCACCGCAGACATCGGAGTGATCATGACACCGCAGACAACAAGAAACTTATCTCTTTCTGTAAACGCTGGTATTAATAAAGTTAATAATGTTCTTTTCGTCTGTAAGAGCTAACATGAACACTGTTTGGAAGAATCTCTTTTCTGTAAGAACTAGCAAATTATGTAATGGTAAGAACCATACTATCCCCTCTAATTTTTTTTTCTTCTAGTCTATGTGCGCACATATTGGGTGTTGTGAAA
The DNA here is from genome assembly GCA_964033795.1 of Lymnaea stagnalis. Classification (NCBI taxonomy): domain Eukaryota; kingdom Metazoa; phylum Mollusca; class Gastropoda; family Lymnaeidae; genus Lymnaea; species Lymnaea stagnalis. The sequence continues at coordinate 282,974 of CAXITT010000788.1, forward strand.
CATTGGACCAACACATTAATTGAGTGTGCACTGTGCGCATCAGCGGGGATACTAGAAAAGGAAATAAGATACACATCAATTTAGTGCAACTTTTTACAAAACGAATATTTTACTTCAAGCTTCTTTACCGAAAATAATACTGTACAATTTTAATCTCTTGTTTAAATACGGTAGTGCCCTTTTTGTGTGCGCTGCGTTAACCCTTTGTGTCCCCTGCGTTAACCCTTTGTGTGCCCTGCGTTGACCCTTTGTGTGCGCTGCGTTAACCCTTTGTGTCCCCTGCGTTAACCCTTGGTGTGCGCTGCGTTAACCCTTTGTGTGCGCTGCGTTAACCCTTTGTGTGCCCTGCGTTAACCCTTTGTGTGCGCTGCGTTAACCCTTTGTGTGCCCTGCGTTAACCCTTTGTGTGCCCTGCGTTAACCCTTTGTGTGCCCTGCGTTAACCCTTTGTGTGCCCTGCGTTAACCCTTTGTGTGCCCTGCGTTAACCCTTTGTGTGCCCTGCGTTAACCCTTTGTGTGCCCTGCGTTAACCCTTTGTGTGCCCTGCGTTAACCCTTTGTGTGCCCTGCGTTAACCCTTTGTGTGCCCTGCGTTAACCCTTTGTGTGCCCTGCGTTAACCCTTTGTGTGCCCTGCGTTAACCCTTTGTGTGCCCTGCGTTAACCCTTTGTGTGCCCTGCGTTAACCCTTTGTGTGCCCTGCGTTAACCCTTTGTGTGCCCTGCGTTAACCCTTTGTGTGCCCTGCGTTAACCCTTTGTGTGCCCTGCGTTAACCCTTTGTGTGCCCTGCGTTAACCCTTTGTGTGCCCTGCGTTAACCCTTTGTGTGCCCTGCGTTAACCCTTTGTGTGCCCTGCGTTAACCCTTTGTGTGCCCTGCGTTAACCCTTTGTGTGCCCTGCGTTAACCCTTTGTGTGCCCTGCGTTAACCCTTTGTGTGCCCTGCGTTAACCCTTTGTGTGCCCTGCGTTAACCCTTTGTGTGCCCTGCGTTAACCCTTTGTGTGCCCTGCGTTAACCCTTTGTGTGCCCTGCGTTAACCCTTTGTGTGCCCTGCGTTAACCCTTTGTGTGCCCTGCGTTAACCCTTTGTGTGCCCTGCGTTAACCCTTTGTGTGCGCTGCGTTAACCCTTTGTGTGCCCTGCGTTAACCCTTTGTGTGCCCTGCGTTAACCCTTTGTGTCACCTGCGTTAACCCTTTGTGTCCCCTGCGTTAACCCTTGGTGTGCGCTGCGTTAACCCTTTGTGTGCGCTGCGTTGACCCTTTGTGTGCGCTGCGTTGACCCTTTGTGTGCGCTGCGTTAACCCTTTGTGTGCGCTGCGTTGACCCTTTGTGTGCCCTGCGTTAACCCTTTGTGTGCCCTGCGTTAACCCTTTGTGTGCGCTGCGTTGACCCTTTGTGTGCGCTGCGTTAACCCTTTGTGTGCGCTGCGTTAACCCTTTGTGTGCGCTGCGTTAACCCTTTGTGTCCCCTGCGTTAACCCTTTGTGTCCCCTGCGTTAACCCTTTGTGTGCGCTGCGTTCACCCTTTGTGTCCCCTGCGTTGACCCTTTGTGTGCGCTGCGTTAACCCTTTGTGTGCCCTGCGTTAACCCTTTGTGTGCCCTGCGTTAACCCTTTGTGTGCCCTGCGTTAACCCTTTGTGTGCCCTGCGTTAACCCTTTGTGTGCGCTGCGTTAACCCTTTGTGTGCCCTGCGTTAACCCTTTGTGTGCCCTGCGTTAACCCTTTGTGTGCCCTGCGTTAACCCTTTGTGTGCCCTGCGTTAACCCTTTGTGTGCCCTGCGTTAACCCTTTGTGTGCCCTGCGTTAACCCTTTGTGTGCCCTGCGTTAACCCTTTGTGTGCCCTGCGTTAACCCTTTGTGTGCCCTGCGTTAACCCTTTGTGTGCCCTGCGTTAACCCTTTGTGTGCCCTGCGTTAACCCTTTGTGTGCCCTGCGTTAACCCTTTGTGTGCCCTGCGTTAACCCTTTGTGTGCCCTGCGTTAACCCTTTGTGTGCCCTGCGTTAACCCTTTGTGTGCCCTGCGTTAACCCTTTGTGTGCCCTGCGTTAACCCTTTGTGTGCCCTGCGTTAACCCTTTGTGTGCCCTGCGTTAACCCTTTGTGTGCCCTGCGTTAACCCTTTGTGTGCCCTGCGTTAACCCTTTGTGTGCCCTGCGTTAACCCTTTGTGTGCCCTGCGTTAACCCTTTGTGTGCCCTGCGTTAACCCTTTGTGTGCGCTGCGTTGACCCTTTGTGTGCCCTGCGTTGACCCTTTGTGTGCCCTGCGTTGACCCTTTGTGTGCGCTGCGTTGACCCTTTGTGTCCCCTGCGTTGACCCTTTGTGTCCCCTGCGTTGACCCTTTGTGTGCCCTGCGTTAACCCTTTGTGTGCGCTGCGTTGACCCTTTGTGTGCGCTGCGTTGACCCTTTGTGTGCGCTGCGTTGACCCTTTGTGTGCGCTGCGTTGACCCTTTGTGTGCGCTGCGTTGACCCTTTGTGTGCGCTGCGTTAACCCTTTGTGTGCGCTGCGTTAACCCTTTGTGTGCGCTGCGTTAACCCTTTGTGTGCGCTGCGTTGACCCTTTGTGTGCGCGGACACTTTTCAGCTATGCACCATCTTCCCGCCCTCCCCCATTGTGTGCACAGCAGAGCATTGTTGAGAACCCTAATTGTGATGCAGGCCTGTCTTGGATGTCAGAGAGAGAGCGGGTGACCTTGTCCCTTGATACACTCGACTGCGTTGTTCATTCAGCGTGACTGTATTGGTTCTTTTCAAAATGTGTCTACAAATAAAGCTCGGAAAAATGGGTGTGCCTTACGGGTGAAATGAGTGTGTCCTAGGGTGAAATGGTTGTGTCCTACGGGTAAAATGGGTGTGTCACGGGTGAAATGGTTGTGTCTTACAGGTGAAATGGTTGTGTCTTACAGTTGAAATGGTGTGTGTCCTACGGGTGAAATGGGTGTGTCTTACGGGTGAAATGGTTGTGTCTTACGGGTGAAATGGGCGTGTCCTACGGTTGAAACGGGCGTATCCTACGGGTGAAATGGGCGTGTCTTACGGGTGAAATGGGCGTGTCCTACGGGTGAAATGGGTGTGTCTTACGTGTGTACCAGACACTTCATGTTACAGCTTCAAAAAGATTCACATACGTTCAGTTTGTATATTGGACAACGTTTTTTCTCGTTTCTTAAATTATAATAGTGTCAGACTATTAGAGGATTGTATGTTTTCTCCCTGTTGAATAGGACAATAGTATCAGACTATTAAAGACTGTGAGTTTTTGTCCCTGTCAAATATGACACGAGTATCAGACTGTTATAGGCTGTGATGCTTTCTCCCTGTCGAAGTGACAATCGCAAGAAATGTGCCCACAATCCAGAGCCTATCTGGAAAATGTCACTCCCAATATCCGATTTGAAAGATGAAATCTCCTTACTTCACCCAGTTTATTGTGACACACTTACGGATTTGACATCATGACTCTTTATTTGGATATTCCTGCCACTAGATAATGCTATCAAGGGATGTGGCTATAGGGAGGATCAAGCTGTTTTCTTTGTATGTGATGGAATCCTGCAGGAACGCATGGGAACGGCGTTCCTGTACCTGTGTGCACATCTGTGTGCTAAGAAATAAATAGTTATTTACGGGCATTTATTACGAAACGGAAGGAAATCTTGAGTGAGTTCCCTTAATTTGTTACCCCGGGATTTGACAGTGGTCATAGGGCTTTTATATGTATATATATATATATTTTTGTACCCGAGTCATGGGTGCAAATATCTCAGAAACAACACATTCCCATGTCACCAAAGCTTCGTCAAAAACATGTTTAGTAGCAATTGGATACCGGTAATCTATTTCAAGAATGTCCATGTAAAGCAACCTTATATTTTATCAACAAGGGCCTCAAATCTAGGCAGAAAACAACCAATTGTCCTTTCCTCTCCCCGGGGGGGTAAAACATTAACGCCACCCCCCCCCCCCCCCCCCCCCCCGGGCAAAAAACGATGACAGTTTTGGTTGTACGTTGAGTCCTAAGGCAAGAGAGGCCTAAGATGAAAACATGGAGTTTGGGGTAACGGCCTTTAATAAGTTCCCACAAAATTAATATTATCGAAACATTGAAATGCACAGTTAAAACTTCAATTTCCTGGTCTTCCAAGGTGCAATTAAGTCAATCACGCGATCAAAATCAACGTTCTTCATACTATCATTTTCAGTTGACGAAGAACAGAACGCCAGGACTGTTCCATTGTAGATCGCAAATAGTTTTTAATAAGTTTCACTTTGATTAAAACTCACATGAAGCCACAGACACACAGGTTGTGAGAAATAAATGTAGGTTTAATGAGAGCATTTTGAAGGGACACCAAGAATAATTATAGGTTTAATGAGAGGAAAAGAGGGACTCTAAGAAGTCCCATTCAGTAATGCATTTGAAACTTCTAACATTGACCAATCTTTGACTTCGTCGAATTTTTATTTTTTCCCTTCTTTTTGATGCTCTCGCAGCCCCGTTATTTGAAGCGAAAGTTCTCTCCCAGACAATTCATATGAAGCGGTCAGTTTGCGAAAGGACACCAATAACTCGCCCTCAGTCGCTAATACTAGAGGCTTCGCTTGAAGCGCCTCAAACATAATTATTTTGTACTTCCTTGATGGCTCTTTGCCTGATTTTGAGTTAAGAATAAAAGCAATCAACACTTAAGCTTTGCCCTCTTGTTGTTATCTTCGTGTCAATTGAGTCCAGCGTCTTTTGACTGCTCCCTTACCATTGTCTTCACCCCACCCCCTCCACCCAGTCTACCTGCCCTGGTGTCATCCTGCTCTGGTCCCATATTGCTCTGGTGCAATCTTTCTCATTTGGAGCATTGAACCACATAAAAATTACATTGATGACAGTCTGCTCCGTTTCGTGTCAGCCTGCTCTGGTGGCAATCTGTTACGGTGGAGCCTGCTTTGGTGGCACCCTGTTCTGGCAGCACTGTTCCTTTTTCTTGTTATGAAACTGACTATAGCGAACTCTTTTGTATTTTCGAATAAATGTCACCCCCTATAAGAATGTCACCCGGTGCCGTCCGCACCCCTTAGTGACGTAGCTGTTGTGTGGAGAGCTGCCGAGGGAGCCAGGAACTAGAGTACATAGAGTACATAACTAGAGTACATACTAGAGTACATAGCTAGAGTACTTAGCTAGAGGACTTAGCTAGAGAACATGACTAGAGTGCATGATTAGAGTACAGGACTAGAGTACATGACTAGTACATAACTAGAGTACATAACAATTTGAAACAAACACTCGCTTCTACATCTCCCCAACGATCCAGCATTTTCCATGAACGATGTTAGAGAATAGCCTAAATGTATACCTATCTACGGAAAGTGTGTGCAAAATATACTTTTTCATTATTTTAAATGAAGGATTCGTTACAAAGGGGGCAAGTGGTGTTTGGCCAGTTTGATGGTTTGATGGTAGGCCGGTTTGATGGTAGGCCGGTTTGATGGTAGGCCGGTTTGATGGTTGGCCGGTTTGATGGTAGGCCAGTTTGATTGTAGGCGGTTTGATGGTTGGTCGGTTTGATGGTTTTGTACACAAAGCTATTAATAATAGTTAAAATTCAACGATTTTTTTTTATACTTAGTGATCGATGTTCACTTTCCACGATACGCGTAATCGGTAGGAGACAACGCATTTGAATTATAGTAATTTTTTTTAAACTTCTGGGTGTTTACGAACTCTTAAGAAATTTTGTACAAACAGGAAGGTCAAGCTGAATTAAACTTAAATTTTAACCAAAAAAAGATGCAATGTCAATCCAGTGTTAAACATCCTAACAATAAACACTCCATATTTTGACAGGGAAAGTTACTTGTTTGGTTATTATCATCATTCACTTCCTGTTAACTCGAAGCCGTCTGGCGCGTTAGGCGTCCTTGAACTTTAAAATTCTCTTTTATTGAGAAGATACAAAATAAAAACTGCAGGAGCTCCATTTCATTACAGTGTCAAATTTTGCCGCGACATTTCACTGCAGTCGTCAGTTCATAGTGTACTGTATGATAACTCGAAATGGAAGTTTGGTTAGGGGGGTTGTCAGAGTTAGCCTCAACCCTTTTAATTTCCAGTGGTTCCCAACCCTTGGGGGCACAAGATCGTCTACTGAAAGAGTAAACTAAATGAAATAATTCAACAACCCCAAAAAAGAAAAAGTATGTACAACTTTATAAGAATCCCAATAACTGCTCCCCCACCTCCACCCCCTAAAGGCTCGCAATCGCACACTTTTTTTATTCACGCCCCTGAACTCTATTAATAGCCTAATGTCCCACCCACTTTTTCACAGCAGAATTATTAAACCAAATATTTCAGAAAAGCAAAAGCAAACATTACGCACCAAACGCACTTGAGATAGTTTTGCGAATCTCATTTAGCGCAGTTATCGGGAATTTTATTTAGTGAACTCAAGTCACAGGAAAACAGGGACAAACTGATTTTTTTGAAGTTAGGATGGGATTGAAAATGTGAAAGAATGTGTTGTCATCGGCAACGAGTCTGTCTATGTGCCACATTTTAGCTCGATAGGTTGACAAACGTGGGTCAGTCAGCCGTTCGAAGATTTTGCCAGCCAAAAACACACAAACAAAGGCACAGTTGATATAAAGTATTTCAAAAAATAATCATGATTATAAAAACGAAAAATTTATTTTTAATCGGTGTTTTAAGATTGCAAATGTTTCTACACATCTCAGTCAGGGTGTGTCTTTAAGGCTTCTTCACTGGAAAGCCAAGAAACAGATATCATGCTTGGGATATGACATGACATTAACAAAGAAAACAGAACCGCGAATTTCGAAGCCTATCAACGATTTATAATTTCGCTTACACCTTTACTTACGCCTTTACTTTTACCCCACCATCGACAAAAATTGCCCATACATTTCGGTCTTGTGCCAGATTCATTGCCAGATGGTTCCAGGTATATCCCATACTTTGTGTGTCTGTCTCTAGCTCGCGTCTCCATATTTCCCAAACTTGTGTGTCTGCCTCTAGCTCGCGACTCCCTGTATTTTTTTGGCCTTTCTTCCAATATTTTTTACATAAATGGTCAAAACCCACGACTTATGCTCGGGTGCATCTTATATACGTGTGCATCCTATATGCCCGAAAATAAAGGTAATAAAATAATGTTTTATTTATTTAAGCGAGATAACTGTTGCAGTTTTTAAATAAAAAAAAAATTTAAAAAGTAAAATCTCAAGTAAGTTTAAAACAAACAAAAATATGTAGCGTTAAGTAAAACATTGGCCACATTTTGTCCAACACGAACAATTTCGCCACGGTCTCTTGCCTTCTGTTATACATAGAGTAAGCGTCGTTATGTGCCTTCACGTTTCTTGGTATGTGCCTTCACGTTTCTTGGTACGTGCGTTCACGTTTCTTGGTATGTGCCTTGACGTTTCTTGGTATGTGCCTTCCCGTTTCTTGGTACGTGCGTTCACGTTTCTTGGTATGTGCCTTCCCGTTTCTTGGTACGTGCCTTGACGTTTCTTGGTATGTGCCTTCCCGTTTCTTGGTATGTGCCTTTACGTTTCTTGGTATGTGCCTTCACGTTTCTTGGTATGTGCCTTCACGTTTCTTGGTATGTGCCTTCACGTTTCTTGGTATGTGCCTTCACGTTTCTTGGTATGTGCCTTCACGTTTCTTGGTATGTGCCTTCACGTTTCTTGGTATGTGCCTTCACGTTTCTTGGTATGTGCCTTCACGTTTCTTGGTATGTGCCTTCACGTTTCTTGGTATGTGCCTTCACGTTTCTTGGTATGTGCCTTCACGTTTCTTGGTATTTGACTTCACGTTTCTTGGTATGTGCCTTCACGTTTCTTGGTATTTGACTTCACGTTTCTTGGTATTTGACTTCACGTTTCTTGGTATTTGACTTCACGTTTCTTGGTATGTGACTTCACCGTTCTTTGTATTATGTGCCTTCGCGTTTCTTGGTATGTGCCTTCACGTTTCTTGGTACGTGCCTTCACGTTTCTTGGTACGTGCCTTCACGTTTTATGGTGTGTGGCTTCACGTTTGTTGGTATGTGTCTTTAAATTTGATGTTCCATAAAGTTTTATGTGATTTGCCATAAAGTTGTATGTGATGTGTCATAACATTTGGTGTTTCGAACCCTCAAGGTTGATTTACGAGAGCAGTAGTCCATAACGGAATTATCCACACACATAACCCTGACGTGGGATAAGCCTTTATCCAAACGATGCTCAGTCCCGGCCCATATGACATTCTCGCCGAATATAAACCTGTGTTGAAAAAATAGCTATACAACCAACTGGCGCTAGAACAGTGAACTCAAATAGCTATACAAAGTTCGAAGGCAAATCAATGAAGTTATGAAACTAATTATAAATGAGCCCATCCTATCTTATTAAACTTAATAAAATTCACCGAGTAAGGAACTCTTGTCTGTAATATAACTTTAAGAGTCAACATTTCATATTTAAATGTTGGTACTGTAGCTGAGTAACATGATTTTTAACAAATTAAATTTGAATTATTTGGATACAGTGCATTACATTTAAATTGCTCTCTCTAAGTTTAAAACTCTTGTCTTCATAAGAGTATTTATGTCTATCCTGAAAATGATTGTACCTAGTTTAATCGAAAAACATTTCAATTTCTTTTGGATCAATAAAATAATCGTATCCTACTTCAAATGTTTTCCCCTTTCATTATTGACAGGGAGTTGCTAGTATTCCCCTTTAATATGTGACAGGGTGTTGCTAGTACTCCCCTTTCATTATTGACAGGGAGTTGCTAGTATTCCCCTTTAATATGTGACAGGGTGTTGCTAGTACTCCCCTTTGATATGTGACAGGGTGTTGCTAGTACTCCCCTTTGATATGTGACAGGGTGTTGCTAGTACTCCCCTTTGATATGTGACAGGGTGTTGCTAGTACTCCCCTTTGGTATGTGACAGGGTGTTGCTAGTACTCCCCTTTGATATGTGACAGGGTGTTGCTAGTACTCCCCTTTAAAATGTGACAGGGAGTTGCTAGTACTCCCCTTTAATATGTGACAGGGTGTTGCTAGTATTCCCCTTTAATATTTGACAGGGTGTTGCTAGTATTCAATCATATTTAATTGATGGCAAGGGGATTCAGCTCGTCTACAGGCTGCCATATTTGTGGGACAGTTAGCCTACACTGAGAGCTTCTCAGACACAGACAGTGTGTGAGCCATCTAGCCCACCATCTTCATCCAACCACTTAACCGCCTTGCTCAGAGAACGTGAGCACTCAACCAGGACACTGCATGCTTGATCAGATATGAAATATCCGCTCATTCGACATCATCATTATCATCATCATCATCATCATCATCATGATGATTCAGCAGTCAATTGCACTTGGGCATGCGTCCTTTGGCCCACAGTCATGATGAAAAGTGTGCACCCTCTTCGCAGATCGCTCATTTGTAAACTCGCCTTCGCCACTTTTTTTTTAAAGCGACATAGATACAAAAAATTCCCACGCACCCGCCCGTTGCAAAAAACGACCGCTTTAGAACCCCCTCAGACCCTTTCACAAACTCTCGACCCCCCCCCCCCCC
>CAXITT010000788.1:293169-320724 GCA_964033795.1 Lymnaea stagnalis
CCCCGATTTCCTGTCTGCCACCCCCAAAGCTCCCCCCTGCTGCTTCCCTTCCCCTGCCTCCGAATTCAACTCAGAATGATACATTTCAGGATGAGGAAGGTAACGTGAGTGACATAAACCGGTGGATCGAGGGCGCCTCACGGGCGCCCCCTCACGTTCGGGGCCCTACGCGGATGCGTAGTCAGCGTATACCTAAGAACGGGCCTGTCTTAATGCCGCCCGGGACGAACTCCCAAAAGTGTGCGCCCTCATAAGTCTCAAATATAATATATATAATGTTATACATCTACGGCAAAATAACCGCCCGGGGCGGCCGCCACCTCTACACTCACTAGGTTCGACACTGTCTGTGAAATAACTTTACTCTCTATTTAATTTTTTTTTTTATTCCCTTGCAGGTAGCGTCTGTGATGTAATCCTTCCTAATCTCGTAAAGCGGCTTCATGTCATTACAATTTGGTGTCAAAAAAAAATTATTTTGTGTTCACGGAAGTGCTTTGGATGGAATAGAAATTATTCGATTAGTTGTTGAAAGACAGAAGTGAATAATCAGGGAGACTCTTCGTTGCCGTGTGTGGAAATTGTCGAGTGGTCATCACTTGTCTCACCAGCAGACGATGTTGCCTTATGAAAATATGAACATAAAAACCTATGCGGATTCGTTTTGGGTAATTACGTTTCAAGTTTTATTTTATTTACATTGAAATTATTTTTTAACCGGAGATTTATTTTCCGAATTCATTAGAAAACGTATCACGTTTATCTAAATACTTTCCCCATAACAACTGTACGTCTTTTCTTGTGGAATTTGATTAAATTAGAAAAAAAGTGTGGTACTTTATTGACATTTCTTAAAGATTACTTATAGTATATTTATAACAATTAGGTTTCTAATGACATGTTCCATGGTGTGTGATAATTAGTGGAGCTTTAATTTAAACTTTTAGAGATTAATTTTAAGTGACCAAAATGTTTAAATTACCAAAAGGAAAAGATTTTTTTTAAAAACCTTGCATTGGATTTTCAAAGTAAGACTTTTCATAAAAAACACAAAAATCCAGTAACTTTGGCAGCGAGGGATAGCGGTAATCAATAATTATTATATACAAGCTATACACGTACATTACTTTCTGTTAGCATTTTTTAGCAATGAGTTTTAAAAAAAATATGAACAATTTACTAACACCAAATTGAAAGCAATGGTACTTAAATTGGTTTTGACCGATGCCTTGTGGTGATAAAGCTAGTTTTTTGCTCAGCATAAAAATATGAGGTAGATTTCATTTTTTTGTGACTGTCAATACGTTAATAGTAATATAATAGCCATCAGAATGTGTCACACTAAACAAAATCCATATTGAAAAGAATGGACTTAGCCTTAGGATGTATCTACTGTTGAAATTTGATATCAACCTTTGTAAGGGAATTAAGTCATTATCCGTTTTTTTATTTTATTACTAAACTAACCCGTATTCGTATATTTAATATTTGTAATCTTGAGAATCACTGGAAAAAAAAATCAGAAACATAATGAATGGAATTATACAGTTTCAGACGTAAAACACCCATCACCCCACTCTCACATGTTTAATAAGAATAATGAGGACAGTTATATAAATTATGTGCCCTGTGCCCCGTAGTGTGTATAATGACATTTTTTTATGGGGCTTCCCTTTGAATTTAAATGAATAAACGTTATTTAATCCAAATGGTCATTTACTTTAAAAGTGGTTCGTCATGTCACCTTCCCAAGACACATCACAATTTGTTAGCACCCCTGTCCACCACTGCTTTCACTTTTAACTCTAGGGTGGAGACTTGAGTAGCACCCTTGGGTACGACGCCCTGGTCAAACGGAACAATGCCAGCAAGAAGATGTGTCAGGATCTGGAGGACTATCTAAAGAAACGGTGGGTGTGGCTATTGCATGTTGACCTAGTTTCTTCAGTTAAATACATCCTTCATGCTGGAGAAATACAAAATATTAATACATCTGCTCTTCACTCTAATTGTCTGTTTTAACTTTTAACTGTGGCTTCGAGGTTTCCACCTTTAGCAGAACTGTAACGAACTAAGCAGTGACGTCATTACAGGTGTTTTTCAAAAGATGGTGGATGGGGGTGGGGGCAAAAAACCAACATTTGGTCAGCTTGTTGAGTTGTTCAATACTGGAGATTGACACAATACATATCAATTTAAATAAGACCTGCAAATTGGGGAGGGGGGATTAAATATCACCGTGGCTCACCCACATGACGTCACTGCAACTAAGCTGATCCTGTTTGATGTAAATGTCAAGCATCACACAATGAAGTAGGTCTTAATTTGGTCTATTGATCATGAAGAATTCATTTTTTTTTTTAAATTTATTTATTTTTGTTGTTCCAACATTTGGATGCTTCTGAAAAATACTTTAACAATGGATTTACTTGTGATGGCTAGTTAAACAGCCATCTCAATTTCTTTTTTTTAAATCTAACATATGTCTTAAATGATTTCAGATCTAAGATAGAATCTGACTACAGCAAAGCTCTAATTCAACTGTACAAAAGTTTTAAAGAGAGGGAGATTGTGGGGTGAGTTTAGATCAGGCCACCAGACGTAGGATCTAATTGAGAAATTATTATTTTTTTTTACTCATAATTTCGTGAGCAAAGTGGTATTTAATGCTAAACAAGTTTTAACTGTAGAAGAACAAATAATAATTCGTTACCAACTATACTCGGTTTAAAAAGAACATTTGTGCACATGAGCTTACCCCCCCCCCCACGCACTATATTTTACACCAAACATTCTATCAGATATATGAATTTTGTAAAAGATATCTGTGAGAACCACTTGGTTTTTAGATCTCCCTTGTGTCTTGAATGAAAACTGAATGTCAACGTTGTGAAAATTCCTGATTCTGACACTAATATTTATTAAATTCTATGATAAATCAGGCTTTTAAATTTGTTGTTCGGCTTGTGGGGAGGCTATATATTTTTCTTCTTCATTATGAACACATGTTTGAATGATCCATGATGCATATAAGTGGCTATTTCTGTACTGCTTGGCAAGATTATCATTTTGTGAATGGACTAAAATGTAGACCCCAATTGGTTGTCCATTTGAAAGGTTTAATGAAAGGGGATACAACCCCTGAATAATGTTTTATTTGAGTTAACATAGTAGATAAGTGATCTCCCATTTATTTTTGTTAATTTAGAGAGCAACTACCACTGCTATACATTTAATGACCTTAAAATAGAGTTGTTTATTTAATCTTCATGTCTATAAGGGCATGCAACCTATTTCAGAAATCCCAAAAATGTCTACACATATTAAACTTTTCAGCTGTTTAAACCAATAAGCCTATTCATTATTTGCACAGAGAGTGAGAGAGGGGAGCATGTTCCTTCATGGGATCTCATTTTATTCTAGATTGTGGAGGTTGGGGCAGTGTGCTTATTAAGGAGGTATTGGCCCCCGAGTACCTAACACTAGATGAATACTCCCTGGTTATATCAGAAATTATAATTTTATATGATAATGTCTTCTAATGGTGTGTTGACAATTTGTTAGTGTTTTAGAAGCTGCACTAAACCAGCTGAGGCTAGAGCTAGAAGTCCTGGCAAACCATCACAACAAGGCAGCAATGAGCTTCCAACAACATTCCGACAGAGTGAAAAAATTCAAGGATGAACAGATGAGCAGTAGGAAGGCGGTAAGTGATGGAGACAATGGTGCTTCGTAATTGTTTGGTCATAAAAGCATAGCAAACAGGTTGCTGAATTATCAGAAAATTGAAAAGAAACTAGCAGAATGTGTTCATAGAGATCATCGGAACAGGTAATAAAGATTACCTTCCGAGAACAATTCTCTGGACATGTAGGTTGTTGGCACTGGATGTGGAACTTTAAAAATGTTTCAATTGGGTTAAAAATGAACATGTGTTCAAATTTCATATAATTAATTATATGTATATTATCATAAGTTATGAAGAAATTATTATTGTGCACAGAGCAGCTAGTTGCTCGTAAAGTGAACTGCACTAACAGGAAGTAAACACAATTTTTAAACCTAAGGAATGTTTAATTAATATTTCAATATATTTTTGTAACATGTCATAACTTAAATGTTTGATGATTTTTGCAGCGTGAGGATTGCCTATTGAGAGTACAGAACTCCAAAATTACACAGTTAAATAAAACACAACAGGTAAATCTTAAGTCTAGATCTCTGACACTATTACCTCTGCTTTTCAATTCAACAGTTATTTTTATTTATTACCATTTTCTTTTTAAATTGCCTTACCTATCAATATTATATTAACCCCACAAAAATATTTTAGTTTGTCTTACTATTAAAGCTTCTAATGATAAAGGTACAAAAGAAAGTTCAAACAGGCATACCTAAGAGAGGAAGAATCAACACGCTTTTTAAAGATGAATTAGTAACCCGAGTAGTAAAGATCTTAAATTTAGGTCTGCTTTGAAGACACACTTATTTAAATCAAAGCAAGGCTTTGTTTTTGTTGCTCCTATTTAAGCCATGGAAGTGAACATGGGTTTGGCAAAAATATTTTTGACTATATTTATTATCACAGCTGGAAAAAGTTTACGTTCGCAAATGTGTTGAAAGAGATGCGGCTCAGACCAGTTTGAAAGAGATGAATGTGGCACAGTCTCAACCAAAGGATTTCGACAAGGTACGTAGAGTTTGTGTCGTGCGAGCTAAATAAAATTGTATTGTTGGAATTATTTTTTTAAAATTTTGTTCATTTTCTTCAAAGAGATGAATGTTCATTGCATTATTTATTTTGATTAATCACACAATGGCAGCTTGAGAAAAAAAGGAGAGTATCCAACCAAGGGGATATAATCCAAATATTCACAAGATGGGTCAGCTTTTAAAGGAGCCTTAACGTGCCGGCTATGTTGTACAAATAGAGCATCCACAACAATAGAGCACCCACACCCATATAGCACCCACACCAATAGAGCACGCACACCCGAAGAGCACCCACACCAATAGAGCACCCACACCCATAGAGCACCCACACCAATAGAGCACCCACACCCGAAGAGCACCCACACCCATAGAACACCTACACCAATAGAGCACCCACACCCATAGAACACCCACACCAATAGAGCACACACACCCGAAGAGCACCCAAACCAATAGAGCACCCACGCCCATCATACGACAAAATCTGCAACTCCTGTGGGGACATGTGCAGTTATTAAGAAGCACAGCAACTGCTATAAAACATCATTACACAACCTATCTGCATGTTTCACAGTTATCCCAGCAAGCAAAGAAATAGTGTTATCTTCTGCAAATAAATGCCTCAGGGATTTGTGCATCAAGATCTCACAACAGTGAAATCACTACTTTTGAAAATAAACACCTTCTTCGAAACCTCTGGAGTCGAGCTAATCTGACAATGGATACCAGGATGCCAAAATGGACACCAGGACACCCTAATGGATACCACAACACCACAATGGACACCAGGACACCACAATGGACGGACACCAGGACACATCAATATACCAGGACATGAAAGAGCAGATAAACTAGCTAGACAGGCAGCATCCAATGAACAGAGAGACACACCTACATCACTCCACACTGCAAACAGATTATCAGAGCTAACAAAAAGAAGAGTTGTTACATGGATGGACTATACGGGCAACAGGAAGGTGTGTTTCTACACAAATTCCCAGACTGGACCTTAAAGATTTAATAAATTGCCTCCAAAGAGATTAACATATGTCTTTTTGCCTGCGCAAAGAACACATACAGCGTAATTCCCACCTTAACAGCATAAAACCAGATTCAACACCAATATGCCTCCTTTGCATATATTTAAATGAGTTATTAACACATCACATCTTCCACTGCCTGCCTAGCACTCCAGAATCAAGATTAAAACACTTAAACTATGTGCCAAAAACAACAGACAACACCAACACTCTATATACCAATAAAGAACAGCTGCAGAGAGTGTGTTCATTCTTCACCATTTCTGCAGGCCGAAGGGCACTAGTCCAAATGGACACTGGATCTGAACGATGATGTTTGATGCACAAAACAGATACAGTACTGATTCTTTAAAACTATTCCAGCATTCGTCATTAATTTTAGTGTATTCTACTGTCATTTTCAAACGATTTACTAAAAACACAAGTTAATACATACTCACTTTAACAGTTAACAAAAGATAAATGTTTTATTTTATTATGAAATGGTCTGTTGATGGATTTACTGTATAACTAGGTAATGTTAATGGTATGCTGTGCTATATTAAAGAAATTTTGATTGATGTAAATTTTGCAAGCAATTACCTCACTCAAAAATTAAATAATTTAATTACTTTAAAAAAGTTTGAAGACAGTTTGACAAGTGTCAAAAATAAATGTGAGGTAAACTACAATAAAAACCCTCTCAAAACTTTCTCCTACTCCTGTTTCTTTCAGGCACGAAACAAAGCTTCTAAAGCAGCAGAAGAAGCAGAAAGAGCAGGTTGGCTACTAAATATGAAAATGTACTTGTATAAACATTTAAAGTAAAATTCATTATAAAAATAAAAGGTTCCTACAAAAAAAAAATAAATGCTTTTTATTTTATTTTTTTCCTCACAATTTCAAGCAAGGTATTTGGAATTATCCAGCAGCAGAGTGTAGTGTAGCCTATATATTTTTGCCTTTTCATGTTGTTCAAGAAAATAATTCAAACGTACTTAATAATTCCGTCAGTATTTGGTTCAGCTACAGAATATAGTACATATTTTATTTATGTGCTTGAATTTCAGACAATGCCTATAAGAGTGCAGTTATGGTACTTGAAGACTGCCGTTCAGTATGGAAAAATGAAATGATCTCAGCATGCCAGGTTAGTCATACTTTCTTAAATAGAATTAAATTAAATGTTATCATTCATGAATGAAAACTTAATTTTATTTAAGATTTCTCATGAAGTGTAAGGTCAATGTGATTCACTTTTAATGTAGTATGTCATCAACTTTTAATGAATGTATCACATATAGGGGAGATTTTCTTTTTATTCCTTAGGTTATTCAACATTTAGATGAGGAAAGACTGAAATTTTTACGAAAGGGAATTTGGGATTCACTAAATGTTGACTCACAACTCGCCCTAGACATGGATGCTGTGAGTTGAATATTTGTATATTTTAAATTTTTTAGACTTGTGTTTGTTAGTGTGATACCAATTATTTTTAACATTCAAAATTACATTATTACATTTTAACTTTAAATTTTAAACAAAATAAATTTCCATTTAGGTGAACAAGTAGCTGAGATATAAGGCCTATTTCGTAATGAGAAGTTGACCTGCACTCAGTCTTTTGTTTTATGCATTTAAAGTAAACAAATTACTAGTGGCTATGAAGATATTATTAAAGACACGGCTGTTGTGTTGTTGTTTTTTTCCTGCAATGATGTAGTTTATAATGTCAAACATTTAACCACTGTATTGGTATTTGGCTGAATATCAATACACTTTATCTCTCCAAATTGTTCTTCAAGCATTTCAGTGATACATTTCAAAATTGTTTTCTTTTCCTACGACTCCAAACTTTTTTTTTTTAAATCCTTTGGTGCATGATTATATTTTAAGATTAAAGAAGAAAGATGGGGACTCAATGAATGCACAGAGCAAGAATGTTTGACTTTTTCACCAAGCTTTATTCTAGTTTAAATAAATGATAGAAATCAATGCAAATCTGTACAAAGTCTTATTTTTGGCATATTTATTCCAGTTGAAACAAATTTCCATCATTTTTATCCTTCAGTAAAGGTTGCACCAATCTAGTTTAATTTGTTTTCAATTTGCAGTCGTCTGAATCTGTCAGAGAAATTGTGGAGAAATGTGATATTGTGTCTGATATTCAAGCTTTCATAATGAGCTTTGGGACAGGCGCAGCACATCCAGGTATTTGCTCAATATTTGACATGGCTCTTATATTTCTCTTGTTAATTAATAAATTTGTTTGTTTGTTTTTATAGATTTTTATTATCTTGACAGAACTGTTTTCAGAATTTACATAATTTTAGATATATTTTGAACTTTAATTAGAATCAAAGAAAACATAAATTATGTGAATATTTGCTCAAAATACACCCAACAATAATTTTGATTTGATAATATTACTCTCTAACCACTAGAACAGTGGTTCTCAACCTGTGGGTCGCGACCCTTTTGGGGGTCGCAGGACCCTTTTCCAGGGATCGCCTAAGACCATCTGAAAACATGTATCCTTACAGCTATGAAGTAGCAACGAAAATAATTGTGTGGCTTGGGGGTCGCCACGACACGAGAAACAGTATTAAGGGGTCGCGTCACTAGAAAGGTTGAGAACCACTGCACTAGAATATGAAAAATGGTGGGAGATTCTATTATAAAATATTGTTATATATTTGCGAATCAGTGCCTGTGAGATTTATACAATTAATTTTAATTCTTACCATAATAGTTGGGTTATGCCAAAAAGCTTTCATGGTTCTTGCTAGTGATAGGTTGCCTGTAGTTTAGGCCCAGCCTTCAACTCGTATATAAAATCTTAAAATATTTTTAAATTATTTAACACTGCAAGACACATTTAAAGAGAAAAATGATGTGTATTTAAATTTAAACTAAAAATTAATTTGATGATTAAGCTGTATCTAATGAGACTGTAAATTTAAAATAAAAATCGTTTATTTTCAAAGCATCGGTATATTTAATTACTTTCCCCATGGTTATTTAAACCATCATTAAACTATAATGAATTTTGTTTTCTTAAAAATGCATCAGCATATTTTATTTTTTCTTAATATGATCTCCAGAGCCTTATCTCTACAAGCACTACACAAAGATAACTGGTAACAATGATAATGATAGCACTGGCAGCGACTCATCAAACCCGTACAATTCAGTTGGAGATGATTATGAGTCTGTGGAAGTCACTGCTAAGAAATCATACTTCAATTTGCTGAAGAAGAAAAATAATTCAACATCTTCTTAGTATTTTCTTTGTGTGTTTTTTTAAATATTTGTTTTTTAATTTATTGATTTTTGCTTCAATGTGTATTAAGAACTAAAGCTAGACTTGTAAGTAGGCCTATTTATTTCATGCCCATATAATTAGTTAAATAAATGGGGAAGAGTTTACAAAATAAATTAATTATAAATTCCCGAGCTTGATTAGATAAAAACAATACTTTCTGTGGATAAAGTTCTGGGTCTATCTGTACTTGAGATCTCAGGGTTTGAAATTTGGTCATTTTTAAAAAATATTTTTGCAACAACTTACTCTATAATTAATCAAAATCATTATTTTTTACTACATTGATATTTAAAATTGCTTTCTAACAACATTTCTAATAATAAAGCAACAACAAAACCAAAAAAAATGGTCAAAATCCCTAATTTTGATTCAAGCCCTTCAATGTTTCATTGGAGACATTTTTGTAATTAAGGGGAGGTAACTAAGTTACAAACTTTTCAAATATTTTTTCTTTCTTCTTTGCTAATATTTTTTTAAAAAATAAAATGCCTTATACATTTCATCCCAGAGTATTGTGACTTTAAACTTACATGGCTCAATAAATTTTTTTTGTATCTGGGGAAACCATTGAAGCCTCTTAAACCTACGGATAGCTAGCAATCACAAATGCTGTCATACTTCTAATGATAAAGTATCCCAATACTTTAATTATTTTCTTTTGCACCATTTACATTTCCATTCATGTAAATTTCAGATTTTAAAAAAATGTTTCTTTTTTTTTTTTTTTTTTCGATTTTTTTAAATTTTTTTTTAAAATATGTTGGAAAATTCATATCAGAAATATTTATCTCCCAATTCTGCAGAAAAATGGCACAATACATTGGTTGTTAAGTTTATTCATTAGCGATGTGAATGATGCAATGCGGATAAAGTGTTTGTGATATGACATGACCTTATTTTAAAATGTTCTTCCATATGTGTTCCTCTTTCCTCTTGACAAAAATACAGTGATATTGTTTTACAGGTGATATTTGTCATAAAGTTTTTTTCATGTTGAATACTGATTCCAAAGTGAGCTTTCAATGTTGACGCTGTGCTGTCTGTGTTCATTGATGGCGTATCCGGAAATTTGTTTTAAAGAAATTTCGGCGGAAATTTGATCGAACTGTAATTGGTCGAATCTTTTTTTCAGTTTACACATTAAAATTTTGCGTCAAATTTCTTTTTGAACGCATTTTTTTGTTTTACTATATAGTATATTGCGTTCAAAAAGAAATCTTAAGAAAATTTTAACGTGTGAACTGAAAAAAGGATTTGACAAAATTTCCGTCAATCACTTTTCCATCGACAAAATTTATTTCAAACAAATTTCCGGTAGCCCATTGATGATCTTGGTACATTTGTTTAACTTAATTGAACTGCTAAAATGAAGTATCAATATTTTTACAATTTAAAATGAGATATGCTTTCAACACTTAATTATACTTTCAGGATTTCCCTGCTTGTTATTATTTATTATTCTGGTCAAGGGCTGGAATTAACATTCATTTTCTGTGAGATTCCTTTTATAAATGTAATACAAACTAAAAAATTAGAATATATTCAAAACTGCAAATGTTTACTGTTTGCATGTGAGGGTTTAGTGGTCAATGTACTTTTTATTATGGGAAATTTTAAAGAGGCTGTTGTAATATCCAATTGGTTTTGGCCAAAATGAAACTAATGTTTAAAGTTTTTTGTTGCTTTTTTTTTAATTTTGGAGGAATTGACAATTTTTATTGATGTGTTGAAAAAAAAGCTATGTCTTTGTATCTTGTGTAATACAATTGTTGAGCTATGTTGTGTTATTTGAAAAAAAAAAATTAAATAATAAGCTGCAAATAAATCTTGTACAGGTTAAAAGACAAAGTAAAGCAATGGAGGTTTTAATCAAATACCTCATCAGCAGACAAAACAATTTTATTAATAAGTGAGATGAAAATCTCATAACGAACCAAATGAACATAAATTGAATGAATCGATGAAAAATCATCAAAGACAGGCATAGAATCTCAAAATGGCTAAACAGTTTGGCAAATGGAGAGCCCTGAATGAAAAGAGCCCCAGAAATGGTGATGAATTTACATCAAAATATATTTTTTTACATTAATGTCTGCCGAAGAATTCTTTATAGTGCAACCTTCTCTGTTATAGCTTTGTGTTGTACAATATCATTTTTATACTTTGTATCTTATAAAATATAATCATGAGGGATTTGTTCATCACAGGAAGCTGTTCCAGACGGGCTATATTTGTTTCCCCCAAAATATATTTTTACAAATTTCTTTAAATGTTTTTGCTGTATGAAATTGAGAAAATGTTCCAATTCATTTAGCTAGATTTGAAACTGAGAACAAATATAATCACAAATACAGTTGTTGTTTTACCGTATGAACTTTATAGTGACATAATAAAATACATCAAAGAAAGAGATTGGTCTCAAGCAAAAAGTTCACTCAGATAATCGTTTGCAGTTTGAAGAGCTTAATTCCAAGGCTAAGCTCTGGCAGGTTGGCCCTGATTTGGAGTTGAAAATGGTAAAATAGTTATAGATAGTAACTCCTCATTTATTATTGTGCAATGAGTCTTTCTCTTTAAGATGTCTTCCCTTATTACTTACTTGGTGCATTTTTTATAATTAAATGATTAATCGTGTTATTTAATTTTTCCTAAATGAGCATAGAGGTCACACTAAATATATGACGTCAATGATATTTGTGTTTCATATTGTTGTTTTTTTTCCTAAAGGATGTCTGCTGGTCAATAAGAAGATTACCTGAACTAAAATATTATTTCATGTCTTATAGATAAGTGTTTGGGAGTTCAATTGTCAGATTCAAACGATTTTTTTGTAGACTCAGCTGTTAAGTTTATGGCTTTATAATCCATAGAGGTATCCCCCTGAGGTGGAGCTTAAGTATAAGAATGATTTTAAAATCCATTCTCCATGTTAGATGACAAGGAGCTGCCAAGTTTTGTACTTTTGTGAAAATGTAAGGGCAGTGTATATAAATCATTTTTGTTTTCTTTTATCTTTTAAATATAAATTGCTTGACCCTTTACAGTATGAGCCCTGAAACTGTTCGCCTAAGATTTAAGAACATTTTTGAAGTACTTGAATTCGGTCCTGACGAGGCTGGAGTCCTAAGGTGACATACATTATAGCATGTTAAATTTGCAGAGATTCGACAGTTAAAATAATAGATGAGGAATACTAAAGTAAAATTGTTGTTTTTTTTTGTTGGGTTTTATCTTTCAGCCAAGTACTAAATAAAGATTTCAAGTATCCAATGTTTCCATTTTACTGTTACATTCATTTTAATGTTGTCCTTAGATCACTAACAGATGGCTGGTCCTTAGTGCACGAATAGATTGCAGTTCATTAGAGAACCTAATAGACTGCAGGTCATTTGAGTAACTAATAGATTGTATGTTATTGGAACACTAATAAGATTGCAGTCCTAAGATCACCGATAGATTTCAGTCCTTTCTGTTAAGAAAGGACACATCGCTTAAAGGAAATGTATGTAATCCTTAAATATTGTGTTTCCTAATACCTAACCCTTTCTATACTTAGGATCGCCAACGAATTATCTGTCAGGTCCCATACAATCTTCCTGCTTCCCTCTCTGAAACTACATTGCAGCTAAGAGTTATTTTTTTATTTAATTCTGTTTTGTTGTTGTTGTTAGTTCGCTGATGAAGGCTTCTGGTCGACACGTTCGTTATTTTGTTGCGTTCCTTTTTTCCAAGTTTTCCCATACTTTGTTTCACTCATTTTCTTTTTTCCCCCCATATCATCAATCAAACTCATCGATCTCGTTCTACTGTCCCTTGGTTTCTTTCTGTAAATCACTTTTACCTCTTTGCATCCTGACACTCCCTCAGGGCCTCCCTTCCACCACGGTTTGTCTTTATTTCATTACTGCCGTTATGGTGGGATCCCCTTTCTCTTTAAACAAAAAGAATCATTGCTTGATCTGTGCGCATGTATACTGAATAGGTACATAGGTACCCTCAACAGAATTTCACGGTTCTTTTTTTTTTCTTCAAACAAACACACATCCACAATGACTTGAAGACAGAAATCAAGAATAACACGATGAGAATAGAACACATTATTTTGCTTTAGATTTCAAATTATTGTGAAAGGAACGTCTTATTTTATTTAAAATATTTTTTTAAAAAAATGTCGTACAGAGTTTTGTTGTGATATTAGGCCGACATCTTTCAATGGCCTAAAAAATGCAAAACTTTAACCGGTTGAGGTGTGTACCCGTCAAGAATATCTATCAGATCTATCAATACCATAAGGCTACTGATCTGGTGAAAGACATCATTTAAAACATTTATATTATAAAAAATATTTCAAATACTATGCGTTATCCTAATCACACAAAAAAACAACAAAAAAACAACAACAACAAAAGAAAAACCACACACGGACCCAAAGATATCATTTATTTTTTCTGACCAATCGTGTGGGGATCATCTATTTTTTCTGACCAATCGTGTGGGGATCATCTATTTTTTCTGACCAATCGTGTGGGGATCATCTATTTTTTCTGACCAATCGTGTGGGGATCATCTATTTCTTTCCAACCAATCGTAATATCATGGCAGAACTCAATGTGGCAAACAGAAAGGAAAAAAATCCGCGTCGAGTAATTATTTCTTCCCAAAATGGGAAGTCGCTTCATTTCCCCGCTCCCCCCCCCCACCACACATTTTTTTAGTCTTCTTTAAAACATAGGGAGGGACAGAAAGCCAGCAGAGTGGATGGAGAGATAGTTTGAGGGGGGGGGGCAAACAATTATTAAATTAGAATGTCCGAGTATCAAGTAGGGCCTACGTGGGTGAAATGTAAAAAAAGGTGTATAGATTATGTGGACAAAGTTGTATGTGGTATCACATACAGGGTGGCCCAGAAAAAGTGATAACATCTCTTACAATGCCATATAATTACATCAACATTGTATTAACTGTATACATTTACTGATTTACTTATGTAACTAATTGACATCATTATTATGACAATTTCCTGTGGCCATAAATGACCAAACATTATATTAATATTGATTCAATTTAAATTTAAAAAAAAAACTTTGCTATGAGATGTTCTCGTTTTCTTTTTGGTGGGCCACCCTGTAGAAAAGTGTGAAGCACTCACATATCAAATACATTTTTCTCTGTTTTTATAAGTTATATAAAAAAAATAATAGATGTAAATTGCTATTATTAAGTGTATTTTAACCACTATTAATTGCCCTACCACACACAAAAAAAAATAATAAATTTTAAAATATATTTATAATGTATGTAAAGATTTTGAAGAAAAAAAACAACTGAAAATTAAATAGTCCTACCACTTTGTGATTGTTAGAGAAGTTTCGAGTAGGGAATGGATTGCTTCAAAAAAAAATTGACAGAATATCCAAACTCAGCCGGTCTCACTTCACGGGTCGGTTCGCACCCTCTCCTCCCCCCCCCCTCCCCTCCCAACCCTTACCAAATAGCATCGTAGGACAGGTGTTGACACTAGAGATGCTTTGCCGACGTTTAAGACGCCCAACTAGTAGAAGAAGCCAAGTAAAAACGTGGTTATTCCTGCAACAACGATGGCCGCCACAGCAGAAATCATTTGGGCTTTCGGGTCCTCGCCGATGTCCTTCATCTTCTTCTTGATGAGTAGTTTTTCCTCCATCGTGAGCTTGGGCTTCGGACGGTCGTCAATGCCGCACAGCCAGTTGTACAGCACGCGCCCCACGCCCTTCTTTTTCAGGCCCCTGGCGACTGGTGGAGAGAGATTTTATTTTGATGTTGTTACACTCAGTTATTTATTAGCAGCATGATACAAACATTCTCATGTGAAAGTACAGGTACGAAAGGAAGAAGGACAACTTAAATATTATTAAGCGACTAAAGAATTTACAGTCATAAATTCATTGACATTAATCCAACGGTGTGTTGAGGCCGGCTTGGTTTGTCCATTTTGACTGTTCTCTAGTGAACCGGTTGTTAAAAATGTCAAAATAAATTTCTTAAATCGACATTGAGAAATCTGTCCGAAGAGGCTGTCGCTGGATTGTCAGCTCAGCGCTGCATTGAAATCAACTGTGTCTGATATTATCAGGCTTCATCAAAATATAGGCCTACAACTCTATGTAATAATGTCACTAACGCTACCAGATGGCGCTGATTTCACTCAATAAAATTCCCGATGACTGCGCTACAGGGGATTCTTAAAAAATATCGCAAAAGCGTTTGGTGCGTAATATATTTTTATATATATTTATTTTTTTGTTGTTGTTTTTTTCTTTACGGGAAATAGTTGGTGTAATAAATCTGCGACTTTAAAGAGGGTGGGACATTAGAATATTAATACAGTCTACGGTCGTTGGCGTAGCACTAGATGAGAATTTTATAAAGTACGTCACTTGAGTTCATGTTTGTTTGTTTTTTTCCATTTTTTTTTTTTTAAATTATTTTAAGACGATGGGAAGTTCACGCATTGCGGCCGCCCTTGTTTGACGGGCTGTAGCTGGTCAACGTCCACTAATTAATAAAAGGAAAAATGAAACAATATGGCTTAAACTGCTACATGGACGATGTCGGAGTATTAGCATAATGCTCTGAAATGAGGTGGGGGAGGGCGTTTGTTTTTGTAAGGGCTGGTGGGTCACGCTTATTCCTATATTCCTTGTGACCTTGTATCTGCACAGCGAGCGATGTTGCCTCAGCAAGTTTTAACCAGCATCATGATGGCTAATGTATTTTTAAAATTGTTTCTCAATAATTTCAGTCTGGTAACTAGTGATACGATTGAAATGGTTTGGAATGCGTTAACTTTTAACTTGCTATAACACCAGCTGTTCATCGTTAATCTATGCAGATTTGGATCATGTGGTACGTTTTAATTCGAATAACTAGTAAGTAATACAATTAGGTTTTAAACTATAATTGGAAGAATATATTTTTTTCCCCTTAAATTTAAAAATATATATATATATATATATATATATATAAAAAACAACTGTTACATTACAGTTTTTTTTTTTTTTTTTTTGTCAAGGCTGAACAAAATTGTTAAACCATTCTTCGAATTCTTTAAAGTGAAACTAACAAGTAATGATAATTCTATGACCAGTTTATCAATGTGGAAATATCAGTCTAATGATAAGTTTTGACCAGGCCATCAATGTGGAAATATCTTTCTAATGATAAGTTTTGACCTGTCAACACAATGTGGAAATATCATTCTAATGATAAGTTTTGACCAGGTCATCAATGTGGAAATACCATTCTAATGATAATTCTATGAACAGGTCATCAATGTGGAAATATCATTATAAAACCTACTTTTCATCTTGACCACATCGTCCCCCTCGTCCTCCATGCCAAAATCATCCTCGGAGTCGGTCTCCACGGGGTCCAGGGGGTCATTCCGTGTCCACCACGTGACACGGCGAATCTTTAAAGTTTGTGAAATTAACAAATTACCTGAATATTAGTGGTTCTTTTATGTATTTAAAAAAAAATGGTGCAAAAAATAAATTAAACCGAAACGTAAAAATAACAAGAAAATTATAATATGGCTTTTCTTTTATTTGGCTTTTCTTTTATTTATTTTTTAAAAGAATCTTTTAAAACTTTTAAATTAGCACATATATTTAGAGTAGCTGTAAAAAATGTAGCCCTCCAAGTTTGGAGATTTTGAATAGTTCAAAAAGGGTTATGTTTAAAAAAAATACATAAATAATTTAGTTTTAAAAGTTTTAAAGAGTAATATACGCATTTGGCCTACGTGGCAAATTGGCAGGAACCGAATTTTAAATCCATAAACTGATGCTTTTTTTTTTTAATTTTGTCCCCAGGTCTATTTATAACCTTAAACTTTTAGACTGTTAAATAACCTTAAACTTATAGACTGTTAATGGTCATGGGGAATGACGTTATTACTTTTAATGTAATGGCGATTAGACCTAATTAATAACGAAACAAGCAGATTGCAGTAGGAGCAGTCTAAAATAATTGTGTGACGAACCTTTTCCGGTGGCCTCGGTGTTGTGAGCAGTGAGATGACCACGGTGGTTATGATGGAAACACCGGAGAGAATGATGGCGAAGTGCAGGAAGTGAACTTCTTTGAGAACCGTCGGCCTCGTGTCTTCCTCAAAGCTGCCGCAGTTCGGGGCCGCGTAGGCAAACTCCAGAACCATCCGGACCAGCCCAACTATTTGACTGATTATCAGACCCCAGAAAGCTCCCTGGGGATGAGAAATTATGGGCAAATTTAAATATGCATAAAGAAATATTTTGGGGTGGGGGGTAGGTGGTGGTGGTTGGGGGGGATCAAACTTAGCCGGTTATAATAATAGGTTACATTTTAAGCAGTGACGACGCTTCAGAAGTTGGTGACCAAACCTTTGACCTTGACCTTTAGAGCAACGTCTTGTTTTCGGATTAAAAATTAAAAAAAAAAAATTTGATAGGGTGGATGTGAGCAGTGGCGTAGATAGGGTTGGTGTCACAGGCGCGGTAAACTCTTTCTTACCCCCCTCCCACAAAAGTCCGCAGTATAAAAATGTATTTTTTTTTTTTTTACTGAGTCGATTCATGTACAATCGCCCGACCACATCGTATTTGGTATCAATGGAAAGCTTTAGTTCTCAGAATTTAGAGACATAAAGCTTGTGCCTGTCAGTTACGAAAGTTACCGAACACTTCAGTCGGCGTTGAATCATGGTCAAAACGTTGTTTTTTTTCCTGACTTAATCATAGGGTCATCTCATTTCTGAGGCATCAACCTCGAAATTTCGATAAAATACGCACTAGGATGGTTACCTGTATGTGAAATTGACGTGTGATAGGTTATCCTTTTAGGAAATTCAGTTAGACGCAGCCGTGTGTGCTCTGTAAATATGCAATGTACAATTTGGTGTCATCCCCGAGATGGTGTCACCCGGTGCGGTCGGCACCCCACCCCTAGTTATGCCACTGGGTGTGGGAAGGATGGGTTTAGATGTGGCTGTGTGGCTTGTGCGATGGTATCTTAGCAGTGACGCCCACAGACAACAGTCACAACGGTAAACAATGTTCAGTCAACTTGGAGGCGCAATGCTATGGTCACAACCCCTGGGAAGTGAGTATGAGGGAGTGGGAGTTGAACTCTGAACTTACCGCTTCAGTGGTTCTCTTCCAGAACAAGGCAAGTAAGAAGACCCAGCACCAGGGCGGCGATATACAGGATGAAATAGTTTGCAAGTATGTCCACAGTTGTCCCCCTTGTGAGCTCTCCATGATCGGAATCCACACAACGCTGAAAATTTTAATTTAATCTAAACAATTCTTTCCCATGTAAACTACCTTATGCATTTTTTCGTATGACATTAATTTGCAAGTATTCGCCATATGAGCCAGAGTAATTAAGGAAACTAAAACATTGTTATTTTTTTTCTAAAGTGACCAAGCTATTAATTAGGTCTCGTTGACAGCACATCGTGATATCCAGCTTCGATCCCTAACCCACCTCAGGCCTATCAGCGCTAACACACAGACCCTGCCGACGATCATCAGTTCGGCTTGAGGCGCCCTCTTCCGGAACCGCCGCCAAATGTCCATCGTGAACATGGAGCTGGCAGAGTTGAAGATCGAGGTCAGCGAGCTCATGAGGGCTGCCAGGAGGGCGGCCAACATAATGCCACGGAGACCTGTACAAAATACAAACAAAATACAAGAATGTGGTATCTTACTATTTTTTTTAAAATTCAGAGTAAAACTTAAATTTAAATTAAATAAATTAGTAAATAGATATTCTATATGTACATAACTATATACAGCTTTTTGCAATGCTGTCATTGACGATCAACTTTGAACTGGGCATAAAATGAATCTAAACTATAAATTAGTTATACTTTTGAGCAGCTTTGATTTTCTAACATAAAGATTTATCTATGTCTTCAAGAAGATGTGAGAATTATATGATTGGGTTCTTTGTGAGAATTAAACGACTGGGTTCTTTTTCTTTTCTTAAATAGTCATTTGGCCTGCAGCCAGAGCTAACTCATAAAGACAAAAAGTGCGAAAGCTACTATATGCAAAAATATAAAGGACTATTTAAAAGGCCCTTCCTCATTGCATTTTCAACTCTCAGTGGAGTATAGGTAAACGATGATATCTTTCAACTGTCAGTGGGGCATAGGCCAACGATGATATATTTCAACTGTCAGTGGGGCATAGGCCAACGATGATATCTTTCAACTGTCAGTGGAGCATATGCCAACGATGATATCTTTCAACCCTGACTGTCTCTTGCTATCTTCTCCAACTCGTACCAATCCTACACATATCATTGTCTCTCTCTCTCTCTCTCTCTCTCTCTCTCTCTCTCTCTCTCTCTCACTCTATACTATGTGTTTTTGGGTCCTACATTTTCTCGAGGGATTTCAGCGAGAGCTTGTCTAATTGATTTGAAGTACTTTTTATGGCTATGATAGAAGCACAGACTCTTGTCTCGGGCAGTAAAGAGTCAATGTCTTAGACTATATCCGGCCCAACCAATAAAAGGATATAAAATCTGGGTAAGGGAAATTTTCTTCTTTCAAATCATCATTTAGGCGTCAGAAAAATCGAATTTCTGCTATTTAAACGTGGTGACCTGAGCAAAGGCGATGTAGAGAAGCCAGCTTCATTTAGTTACCTTAGAACAGGGGTCTCAAACTCACGACCCGTGGGCCATTTACGGCCCGCAAGACGATATTTTGTGGCCCGATACCTGACAATTAAGTTTAGTGTTAATGTGGCCCGCGCGTTTTCCCCCACTGTGAAAACAGGCTTCGAATACGGTACATCCATACATCAAAAGTCTTGAAAAGTCTGTTAGTGGGTAATGCACAACCATAATCGTGTGAATCGTAGCAATCTTGCACATGACCCAGGGCCTTAAAGCTCTGTAAGTAGAAGCGCTTCCAGGTGTCTGGCAACAAGGAGTAGGAAGAAGTAAATGAAGCCTATTTTTTTAAAGCACTTAATGTTTTTATTTGTTATTGATAAAGGTTGAGCATATCGTAACCGTTATACATTATTGAATTTGTAATCGCTTTTTTGTGGACTACTTGATGTGGCCCAATCTCACTCAGACTCTATCTCCTGCGGCCCCCGGATAATTTGAGTTTGAGACCCCTGCCTTCGAACATCAAGTTAAAGGACAGGGGAGGGTAAGCTAGTGTTTTAAAGGCAACCGGCCTCATTGACCCAGTTATCATACCTTGGGGAAAGGGGGGGGGGGTAATTTTCACAGGACCAGGAGGAGATAAGTAATGTTAGCTCAGCCAGCAAGAGTTAATTTTACCCTGAGGCCTTCTTCTGATGACCAGGAGGAGATAAGTAATGTTAGATCAGCTAGCAAGAGTTGATTTTACCTTGAGGCCTCCTTCTAATGACCAGGAGGAGATAAGTAATGTTAGATCAGCCAGCAAGAGTTAATTTTACCTTGAGGTCTTTTCTAATGACCAGGAGGAGATAAGTAATGTTAGCTCAGCCAGCAAGAGTTGATTTTACCTTGAGGCCTTCTTCTAATGACCAGGAGGAGATAAGTAATGTTAGATCAGCCAGCAAGAGTTGATTTTACCTCGAGGCCTCCTTCTAATGACCAGGAGGAGACAAGTAATGTTAGATCAGCCAGCAAGAGTTAATTTTACCTTGAGGCCTCCTTCTAATGACCAGGAGGAGACAAGTAATGTTAGATCAGCCAGCAAGAGTTAATTTTACCTTGAGGCCTCCTTCTAATGACCAGGAGGAGATAAGTAATGTTAGATCAGCCAGCAAGAGTTAATTTTACCTTGAGGCATCCTTCTTATGACCAGGAGAGGGTAAGCGATGTTAGAGCATCCAGCCTCATTGCCACAGAAGGCCTTACACGAAGCAGGATCAGCACACGCTATTTCATCTGTAACGATTCGATGGCATTTTTTAGGTCATTAAAGCCATCTGTAATAATTCGATTGCATTTGTTAGGTCAGTAAAGTCATCTGTAACAATTCGATTTTTTTTTGGTCAGTAAAGTCATCTGTAACGATTCGATGGCATTTGTTAGGTCAGTAAAGTCATCTGTAACAGTTCGATCGCGTTTGTTAGGTCAGTAAAGTCATCTGTAACAATTCGATCGCGTTTGTTAGGTCAGTAAAGTCATCTGTAACAGTTCGATCGCATTTGTTAGGTCAGTAAAGTCATCTGTAACTATTCGATTATTTTTTGTTAGGACAGTAAAGTCATCTGTAACAATTCGATTGCATTTGTAAGGTCAGTAAAGTCATCTGTAAAAATTCGATTGCATTTGTTAGGTCAGTAAAGTCATCTGTATGAGTTCGATTGCATTTGTTAGGTCAGTAAAGTCATCTGTAACAATTCGATTACTTTTTTGTTAGGTCACTAAAGTCATCTGTAACAATTCGATTGCATTTGTTAGGTCAGTAAAGTCATCTGTAACAATTCGATTGCATTTGTTAGGTCACTAAAGTCACCTGTAACAGTTTGATTTCATTTGTTAGGTCAGTAAAGTCATCAGTAACAAATCGATTATACCTGTTAGGTCAGTAAAGTCATCTCTAACAATTCGATTACATTTGTTAGGTCAGTAAAGCTATCTGTAACAATTCAATTACATTTGTTGGTCAGTAAAGTCAACATTGCAAAAATGTTAAGATTCATGGATGGCATATCTGTTTGTGTACAGAAATTTAAGTTTATTTTCCAGCAATCAATTGATCTAGTTTAGATAGCAATCTATTGATCTAGTTTAGATAGCAATCTATTGATCTAGTTTAGATAGCAATCTATTGATCTAGTTTAGATAGCAATCTATTGATCTAGTTTAGATAGCAATCTATTGATCTAGTTTAGATAGCAATCTATTGATCTAGTTTAGATAGCAATCTATTGATCCAGTTTAGATAGCAATCTATTGATCTAGTTTAGATAGCAATCTATTGATCTAGTTTAGATAGCAATCTATTGATCTAGTTTAAAGCAAACTGTTATTCTTGTTTCGATAGCAACATATTGTTCCAGTTTATATAGTAATCTATTGTTCTAGTTCAGATTGCAATCTATTGTTCTAGTTTAGATAGCAAACTATTTTTCTTGTTAAAATAGCAATATATTGTTTCAGTTTAGATAGCAATCTATGATTCTAGATTAAATAGCAATGGATAGTTCTAGTTTAGACAGAAATCTACGGTTCTAGTTTAGATAGCAATGTATGGTTCTAGTTTAGATAGCAATGTATGGTTCTAGTTTAGATATCAATCTATGGTTCTAGTTTAGACAGAAGTTT
Organism: Lymnaea stagnalis; assembly: GCA_964033795.1. Lineage (NCBI taxonomy): Eukaryota > Metazoa > Mollusca > Gastropoda > Lymnaeidae > Lymnaea > Lymnaea stagnalis. The sequence goes on from CAXITT010000788.1 coordinate 315,538, forward strand.
ATGGTTCTAGTTTAGACAGAAATCTATAGTTCTAGTTTAGACGGCAATCTATGGTACTAGTTTAGATAGCAAGCTGTGGTTCTAGTTTAGATAGCAATCTATGGTACTAGTTTAGACAGCAATCTATTGTTCAAGTTAAGCTCTATATATGACATTAAAGATGGGTTTTCAAGATTTCAGCGGGACCTCAGTTCGAAAACAAGCAGGATAAACTTTTTTAATTTGCTGTGAGCTTTCTTACTGCTACAGATTGACAAGTTTAGGTTGTGATTGACGAGTTTAGATTGTGATTGACAAGTTTAGGTTGTGATTGACAAGTTTAGGTTGTGATTGACAAATTTAGGTTGTGATTGACAAGTTTAGGTTGTGATTGACAAGTTTAGGTTGTGATTGACAAGTTTAGGTTGTGATTGACAAGTTTAGGTTGTGATTGACAAGTTTAGGTTATGATTGTCACGTTCCAAAGGGCGTTTAAGGACAATCGTTCACAATGTTTCACATTGTATTCAAAAAATTAATCCAGTTCCCGGTAGGTGATGCATACCACATCAAATGACTCAGCTGACGGTAGGTGCTGCATGTCACTTCTAATGATTCAGCTGACGGTATATGTTGCATGCCGCATCATATGATTCAGCTGACGGTAGATGTTGCATGCCGCATCAAATGATTCAGCTGACGGTAGATGTTGCATGCCACATCAAATGATTCAGTTGATGGTAAGTGGCTGGGGGGTTGTCGGTTGCCCACGGGTCTCTTTCACCTGCAACACTTTCTTGTGCCAATAGCGACCATGCGGCTAACAAGGATACGTCAGGTTTTAGTTAAGAGAGATTCATATTCTATTGTTTACAATTGATGTTACGTTTCCAGTGGTGTTGACTAGGGGTCGCAAAAACGGTCTCTTTTGCCAAAACCTGTATTTTCGATATTGAAGTTTACGAATACCGGAATCCCGGTATTTTCGATATTCTCGATATTTAGAGTATTTTTAGTCGAGATTCGAGATTAGAGGTGAGGATTTATCAGGGCCGTGCTAGGAGGGTGCGGGTCTTGGGCAAATTCAATTTTGCAGGGCCGTTGACGTTATATATTCCGTCGATAGGACATTAAGACACGTTATAGACATTTGACTATCGAATAATTCCGAATATTGTGTTGACTTGATTAGGAACTATTAGTAGGCTTGGGTATATCATAAATATACTACGGCCCACTTCGCCGTCCCCCTAGCCTGGCCCTGGATTTATAAATGAAATAAAAATATTCGGAAACAATATCATATTTTGATTTTTAATAAGTTTTAACAGTAACACAAATATTTAACTTCAGACTTTAATCAAACGAACAAAAATAATATTTTTAACATTTCAATTTAAATAGTTTTATTAATCAAATATTGAAATAATTGGTGTTGTTTTAATCTTTGGTCAAATTTAAATAATGAAATCGTAAAAGTGACATGACAAAGTGTCTAGTGTTTGGTTACTTAACTTTGACCGCAAACGGTTACAAAAGTAACCTGATTAAGAGAACATCCGCTCTGCCTTCACACTGGTCGGAGAATAGACCTTAGGCTATCGTATGCAATTTTTATATATTTTCCTCTTGAACCGCCATTCTCAAATAAACTCATTTCTATGTTTACCACTGTATCAATGTCTCCATCCGTTGGTCTGGAAGTATTATCCAGAGTCTGAAGTTTCTTTTGTGTTTCAATTTCAAATTGTCTCTTAAGCGGCAGTGTGTCTTCAAGTTCATCATGCTCAGATCCAAGATGTTTAATTTCATTGTTCATAGATATTTCCAACGAGGAATCCGCTGTCTGACCAAGCTTTATAAATACCCACGATAATAATATGATTTTCGCATCTGGTCGCAATCTGGCCTTATAAATGCATCCAAGTTGTCACTGGAATGTGCAGACTTTAAATGAGAGTGAAGGCCTAAAGTTGTACCTCCAAATGTATTAAGTATCTTGTTACAACTAATACATTTAGCTGAGAGACTGTCCGTAGCTTTCAAGAAATATTGCCAACCTAATGTCTTTGTTTCCGATAGTTTCATGTGCTTATCAAATTTAGGTTTATTTTTTTCAAGGTCCCCCATTTCTTTCTAGCAGCCTGAAGGGAAAATAAATCATTTCACAAAAAATTATTAATTCAATCGAATTGGTTTGACGTGTAAAACTTTTTTAAAAAATGTGTTAATGTTTGGCTAGGTACGGTTCAGACAATCTGGGATATTCAGCCTGAGACAAAATAGCTCGAAAATCAATTATGAAGTGAATGTAAATTATTAATATTGTTATCACAAAATAGAAGTAACATACTTTTTCTGTGTCTTAAACTTAAGGTATTTGATTATCACATTACATATTTACTCATATTTTTAAATATGTAGGTTTTTTTGGCATAATTAAAAGAAATCAAGCAATCAAACATTGTTGTTATTAAAAGTGGACCCCGTGATTTGAGTGCAACGTGTTATTATTTCCATACAAACTCTTAATGGAAGTCAAAATTCGATCTTCATTCGACTATACAAATCACTTATTTGTCAATAATATGAAAGCATTTACTTACCAATCCTGCACCCTCTCTTTGAACTTGAGACACGTGGTGTCAGTGATTTGCACGTGTCATAAATTATTGATATGTCTTGCTTTAATTACGACTGGAAACTAAGAAAAACGATTTAAAAAAAAATTGAAAATGAAATCCCGGGATTATCGAAAATCCCGGTTTTCACAAATCCAATCCCGGTTTTTTCGAGCTTCAATTATGGTCCGGTATTCCGGTATTTTCGAATTTCGGGATTCCGGATTGCAACCCCTAGTGTTGACGTCACTAACGCTGTCTCTGTTTTTGAGTATTTAAAAAAAAAATACGGTGTACTTCTTGCTCCCCTCTCTAACTAGTAGCACTTTCCAAACGCTGAATCAAAAAATTTTAACATGTGGCACGCATGGTGTGGGACATATCAAAGGACATTAACTGTACAAAGGTGGCATTGGGAGACATCAATGGACATTAATTTGTACAAAGGTGGGATTGGGAGACATTAATGGACATTCTCTGTACAAAGTTGGCACTGGGAGAAATCAATGGACATTAATTTGTACAAAGTTGGCATTGGGAGACATCAATGGACATTCACTGTACAAAGGTGGCTTTATGAGCCTAGGGGTCAGCCCTTCCCCTGGAAACCCATAAAATATCGACACCTCCAATAAATCATCTAATAGGCCTTGCATCAAAAGCAAATGTTTACACAGTCCACACATTTTTGGTTCTATCCGTCACCATAGCTGGTAATATTCCATTAGGTTCTCGTATCACTATTCATGCAATCATCTCATCAGCTAATCGTTGCATAATAAATGTCATCCATACCGTGCACGATAGCGCTTGATGCGCTATTGTCTTCATGCATCAATGACAGCTTGACATGACCTGTATTTTAAATGGATTTACCACGTACGCACACATGAGATCATTGTGTGATTAATACTTACTTAATCTTTATAAACAGCTATTTATGAAATACAAGGGACAGCATTTTGACGACCGACCAACTGTGTAATGTGGGATCTTAGAGTTTGATGAGCTGGGGATTCCCCATGCCAGCAGTTCGATTAGGATGACCAAATCATGAACTGGAAAGAACGGGACACAGCCAAGGAGGGTTTGGGGGGTGGGGGATACCCTAAGGCTAAAGAGAGAGGGGTCCGGGGACCTCCACCGGAAACTGTTTATTGAAATATGCTAATTTTAACTATTTTATGACCTAGAAATCTTTTTAAATTTACCTTTACTTTTGAAATTTAATTGAAACTCTTAGGCATATCATAAAAGAAAACAATAATTTTGCAGTGAATACTTGTTTTTTTATACATCTAAGGGGCACTATCGTTTACGCAGCCTCGGCGGAGTGGTGGAGGGGGAACAGTGCAGCCATCACGCGAGCCCACATCACTACTGGCACTGGCTACACAGCCAGCCAAAATATTAGTTGAAGTTATGTTTTGAATTAGGAAGTTTTAGTGGTTTGAAAATGTGTTTGGTTTTAGAAACGGGACATTTAGGCGTCCCGAGAAATTTTTTCGGGACACCGGGTACGATCGAGAAAAAACGGGACAATCCCGTAGTAATGGGACGTTTGGTTACCCTCAGCTAGATACAAGTCGAAACGTTCGGAGAAAAAACACAATTATGTTTCCCCAGATCGACGTAAGCTAAAAGTCTTATAGAAGAGTTTGGAGCAATTCTCTCTCTCTCTCTATCTCTCTCTCTCTTTATATCTCTTTGCCTGTCTCTATCTCTATCTCACTTACCCTCTCTCACGCTCTTTGTCTCTCTCCCATTTTTCTCGGTCTCTCCCTTTTTTTTATCTTTCTCAGTCTCTCTCTCTTTCTCTTTCTCATTCTCTCTCTTTCTCTCTCTCCCTCTCTGTTATATGCTGAATGTTGTTAATGATTTCACGTCTTCAAATGTCTATGATTGCCCCGGCTAATTGTCCCTAAAATTCATCTCCCAGCTCTACATGCGTAATAGTAGCTTCTGTTGTGTGCTTAAACATGACTACACACTAAACGATTCACAATTAAAGGACACCAAAACTTTGACGGGAACTGAAATCTTGAAGAAAAAATATCCTACTTACCAGGAAAGAGTATCCGACTTATCATCCCTGGAACTATCCACAAGAAAAAAGGAAGAATCTTTAGTGCCGCGGCAAACACGGAGCCACCTTTGCTGTGGCTGATATTCTTGGCTGACAGACAACGTTGGACCATAATCTGACGGAGAGAAAATTTTCAGTTAATTTTATGGCGTCTGGGGCACACAAAAAAAAGGCTGAGTTTAAGGACAGCAGTAATGTGATATCAATGTGTTATATTTAATGAAGAATGTACCATCTTTAGAAGTTTAACGTAATCCCAGTCGGGGTTTTAACGTACCTTAGTGTGGGGACCACAGACACCTTTTTAGAACCGTTGTTCTGGGGCTGCACATTGCCGTTATTGGTCACTTTCCTCTCCCCCCCCCGTCTCTCTCTCTCTCTATCTATCTATCTATCTATCTATCTATCTATCTATCTATCTATCTATCTATCTATCTATCTATCTATCTATCTATCTATCTATCTATCTATCTATCTATCTATCTATCTATCTATCTATCT
>CAXITT010000789.1:12738-24913 GCA_964033795.1 Lymnaea stagnalis
ATCACGTCATAAACTATTATTAATCCCTTCCACCAATCACGTCATAAACTATTATTAATCCCTTCCACCAATCACGTCATAAACTATTATTAATCCCTTCCACCAATCACGTCATAAACTATTATTAATCCCTTCTACCAATCACGTCATAAACTATTATTAATCCCTTCTACCAATCACGTCATAAACTATTATTAACCCCTTCTACCAATCACGTCATAAACTATTATTAATCCCTTCTATCAATCACGTATTAAACTATTATTAATCCCTTCCAACCAATAACGTCATAAACTATTATTAATCCCTTCCACCGATCACGTCATAAACTATTATTAATCCCTTCTACCAATCACGTCATAAACTATTATTAATCCCTTCTATCAATCACGTAATAAACTATTATTAATCCCTTCCAACCAATAACGTCATAAACTATTATTAATCCCTTCAACCAATCACGTCATAAACTATTATTAATCCCTTCCACTAATCACGTCATAAATTATTATTAATCCCTTCTACCAATCACGTCATAAACTATTATTAATCCCTTCCAACCAATCACGTCATAAACTATTATTAATCCCTTCTATCAATCACGTAATAAACTATTATTAATCCCTTCCAACCAATAACGTCATAAACTATTATTAATCCCTTCCACCAATCACGTCATAAACTATTATTAATCCCTTCCACTAATCACGTCATAAATTATTATTAATCCCTTCTACCAATCACGTCATAAACTATTATTAATCCCTTCCAACCAATCACGTCATAAACTATTATTAATCCCTTCCAACCAATCACGTCATAAACTATTATTAATCCCTTCTACCAATCACGTCATAAACTATTATTAATCCCTTCCAACCAATCACGTCATAAACTATTATTAATCCCTTCCAACCAATCATGTCATAAACTATTATTAATCCCTTCCACCAATCACGTCATAAACTATTATTAATCCCTTCTACCAATCACGTCATAAACTATTATTAATCCCTTCCACCAATCACGTCATAAACTATTATTAATCCCTTCCACCAATCACGTCATAAACTATTATTAATCCCTTCCACCAATCACGTCATAAACTATTATTAATCCCTTCTACCAATCACGTCATAAACTATTATTAATCCCTTCTACCAATCACGTCATAAACTATTATTAACCCCTTCTACCAATCACGTCATAAACTATTATTAATCCCTTCTATCAATCACGTATTAAACTATTATTAATCCCTTCCAACCAATAACGTCATAAACTATTATTAATCCCTTCCACCAATCACGTCATAAACTATTATTAATCCCTTCCACTAATCACGTCATAAATTATTATTAATCCCTTCTACCAATCACGTCATAAACTATTATTAATCCCTTCCAACCAATCACGTCATAAACTATTATTAATCCCTTCCACTAATCACGTCATAAATTATTATTAATCCCTTCTACCAATCACGTCATAAACTATTATTAATCCCTTCCAACCAATCACGTCATAAACTATTATTAATCCCTTCTATCAATCACGTAATAAACTATTATTAATCCCTTCCAACCAATAACGTCATAAACTATTATTAATCCCTTCAACCAATCACGTCATAAACTATTATTAATCCCTTCCACTAATCACGTCATAAATTATTATTAATCCCTTCTACCAATCACGTCATAAACTATTATTAATCCCTTCCAACCAATCACGTCATAAACTATTATTAATCCCTTCCAACCAATCACGTCATAAACTATTATTAATCCCTTCTACCAATCACGTCATAAACTATTATTAATCCCTTCCAACCAATCACGTCATAAACTATTATTAATCCCTTCCAACCAATCACGTCATAAACTATTATTAATCCCTTAACCAATCACGTCATAAACTATTATTAATCCCTTCTACCAATCACGTCATAAACTATTATTAATCCCTTCTACCAATCACGTCATAAACTATTATTAACCCCTTCTACCAATCACGTCATAAACTATTATTAACCCCTTCCAACCAATCAAGAACCAACCACACAGATGCCGTTCTGTCACCTGCTCTTCTGCTCTTGACTTAGAAACCTCTGCACACCTTGAACAAGGTTGACCACTCCAGTGGATTTCTTGTCCGGAAAGAGTATCGCCAGCGCGTCTTCTTTGTCTTTCTGCAAAAGGCTCAGTTTACACTGAAACTCCCACAGCATCTGAAATGGTGAGAGCACGTTAACTGCTTGAGAACCGTCAACAGAAGATGAACCTCTGCCACGCCACCTCATGCTGTTATAGAGCAAACACCATGGAGAATAGTGTCTTTTATTTACACGGTGTTTTAGATTTCTTTTTTTTAAAGTTACTTTTCTAGTTTGTGACGGATTCGAATCCCACCCTTCTAACACAAACCTTTGCAAAATCTCTCGACTTGGGAATATTTGCTAAAACCGAGTTTCGCCCGTAGCAAGAAAAGGGAACAATTAATATCGAAGTGATGTAGGGTGACAGTCGTGAAATGCTATAAAGATGTGTAAGCCCTTGGCTAAAAAAAAGCCAGCAGACGTGATTTAGCATTTTTTGAGTTTAAATTGCAACCCCCCCCCCTCCCAATCCCCAATCAACTTAAAAAAAAAAACGAGAAAACATGACGTCACCTCCTGCACCTTTATGATCCTAGCTTCCAGAGCTGTGACTCCCTCCTCCTCCGAGTCAGTAATAGATTCCCCAAGTATCCCAGCAAGCCTCTCGTTTATGACGGCCAGCGCCTTGTCAAAGAAACGAAACCTGTCCAAAATGAGGAAAAAAAATATTTTTTTTTAAAAATGTATTAAGCAAATAGCAGATCCAGGTCAAGAATTGAGTTTCGTAATGCTTGACTCATTTTTGTTTGTTTGTTTAGCGTCAGCTAGAATCTTTCAGACCACTCAGATTTTATCATTTGATAAGTGATTGCTTTAAAAAAAAAAAACTAAACAGACATATATGAGCAATGATTTCTACTTAGAAACGTTTGTTAGTACGTCAGTAGGTTGAGGACAACTGTTTACTAAGTTGCATGGACTGAGAACCCTTGGCTTCTCTTCCAGCCGTACAAACCTGTCACTTTTGGACTGCATGTTTGAGTTGCCGGTCCCTAGGGCTGCTGAAGGGATTCCTGGGCTGGGGCTCGGAGGCATCCCGCTCTTTAGTTGATGTTTTTTGGTCAAGTTGAGAACCTGTGTAGGAAGGATGAAATCCGATCATTAGTATCTCGATGGAGATTAAATTATTAAATTATTAAATTATTCCAAACAAAAATATGTCCGTTTCAACTGAGCCCGTTTTTAAATCCGTATCATAGGCCGACAAACCCCCCCCCTTACCCCGTCCCGCCACCAACAGCATGAGATGTTTGAGGGGATGAATGATAGATAGTAATTAAATTTCATCCTCAAACCTTTTGCAAAGGTGCCGCTATCAACTAAACCTGCAACGACGGACAAGTTGGTGTGGTTCTACTAGATGTGCTGCTCCGAAGCTGGCATTCAGGCCTAGTAGGTTTGTATTATAGGCCCAGGCGTAAGTTAAGGTGAGTTAGTGAATGAGTGATTAAGCGAGCGAGTGAGTGAACTCTCTACACATTTGTATTGTCATAATTCAATCCAGATAAGTTGAACGAATTAAGGTCTATATTACATCCTTTCCCCATAAAGCTTGACCCCCCACCTCCTCTCCACTCCTCCTACCACCACTCCCTCCACCCCACTTCTCCCAGCCCCACTCCTCCCATCCCCACTCCTTCCATCCCCACTCCTCCCAACCCCACTCCTCCAATCCCCACATCTCCCATCCCCACATCTCCCATCCACACTCCTCCCATCCCCACTCCTCCCATCCCCACTCCTCCCATCCCCACTCCTCCCATCCCCGCTCCTCCCGTCCCAAAAACAACCACTTCCCCCAGCCCCACTCCTCCCATCCCCACTCCTCCCATCCCCACTCCTCCCAACCCCACTCCTCCAATCCCCACATCTCCCATCCCCACACCTCCCATCCACACTCCTCCCATCCCCACTCCTCCCATCCCCACTCCTCCCATCCCCACTCCTCCCATCCCCGCTCCTCCCATCCCAAAAACAATGAACAGGCAATGGCGCGTAGGAGATGTGCAAATCTCGGTGTGCAATTCTCCACGTTGACGAATGAACAGTCGAACAGCCGCACTCAGTTGTCCTGGGATATATATGCAGCGTAGACATGACTCTTTTTTGACGTAGAGAAGTTGGCGATGTCTGATAAATCGACCATATACGTGTGAATATAAAAAGTTCTATGCGTGGTTGTCTTTGTTTCCATAGTTACCTCTTGGTTCATAATATTTCTGTTTAAGGAAAGGGAGCGAATGATGACTTTCTTAACGTTCAGTTCAGCTGAGAGTTGCTTCACCTGTCAGACGTTGTAAGGGCAATAATTTAAAGTGTGTGAGGGAGAGAGAGAGAGAGAGCGAGAGAGAGAGAGAGCGTGTGTTTGTGTATGTGTCCTAACCAATTTCAACGTATATTTGATAAAAGCCTGATTGGGGTTGAAATGATTCGACTAGACAGTTGTATCAACGACAGTAACAACTATACTGTAAATAAAAATATGCCCGCCTGCAGCTAAGGCTACAAAAGGGTATCACTTACTTAACTCATCCACTTTTATCTCCATTCGTCCATTTTATCTAAATTTTCCACTTTTATCTCAGTTTTTCCATTTTTATATAAAATTGTCTCAGTTTTTCCATTTTTATCTAAATAATCCACTTTTATCTAAAAATTCCACTTTTATCTTAATGGTTCATTTTATATAAATTTTTCCAATTTGATCTCAATTTGTCTATTTTTATCCCAATTTTCCATTTTTATCTCCATTGTCCAATTTTTATCTCAGTAGTCCAATTTCACTGGAGTTGTTCACTTTTATATTAATTGTGCAAGGTTTTCTCGATAGTCCACATTTAGCTCAAACTCACTAGTGCACTTTTATATTTATAGTCTACGTTCATTTCATTGGCTACTAATTCATAACATTAGTAAAGACTCTAAATGTGTCGCAATGGAAGGGCTGTAAGCTATTCATCAGAGCTTAAGTCGATGGCCTATTTTAGAAAAGAAGTTAATTACAGAAGAATGCCACGAAACAATTGCTGACCCATGCAACAAACCAATCTCTGACCCATGCTACAAACCAATCTCTGACCCATGCTACAAACCAATCTCTGACTCATGCTGCAAACCAATCTCTGACCCATGCTACGAACCAATCTCTGGCCCATGCCACAAACCAATCTCTGGCCCATGCCACAAACCAATCTCTGGCCCATGCCACAAACCAATCTCTGACCCATGCCACAAACCAATCTCTATCCCATGGTACGAACCAATCTCTGTCCACATATTTACCTGTTGGTCAGATTCAGGTGCATGGGATTGATGGTCCATGTCTTGTTTATACTCATCTGCCCTTTGCTGGGGAATTGTGGGGGAGGTGTGTGGAAGTTGGTGGGACATGGGGAGGGAGGGATGATGTGGGTAAGGGTAATAGTGTTAGCACTTTCAAGTTCAAGCCAAAGATTGGTGCTGCGTTGTTTAATTACTTTAGTTCCAAACAAATCCATCAAAACTTTGATTTGAAATTCCCGATTTTTAAAAAAGTGTGCCAAAAGTCGCGTGCATGGTCCTATTTATCAAATTATTTCATCCCAATAGTGGCGTGCACGGCAGTAGTGTTACAGTAAGTGGTCCCGGCAGTGGCGGGCATTGTTGTACAGAGTTGGACAAACAATGTTCTTGAACTTCTTAAGATTTACGAACACGGGCAGTTCATAGACTCAGACACACACACTAGTACTTGTCCTGGTGAGTGTTTCCGCCATCCATTCATTCTGCAAAAAACTTGATGCAGTCTTCGATTCATGAAGTGCGTGCTTCATCGTCGCGTCTCAGTCCAACAGAACCATCGAACACAGAAAATTTAAGAGTCTAAACTTAAGAAAAAAACCAGAACCAATACCATCCGAAAAAAATCGGAAGATCAGATGGTGGCCCTGAAAAGGACCTTGAAAAAAAAATTAATGTAAACTTAAGTTGTTTACTTTCTCTTAGCGGCGTTTATGATGACCGCTGTGGTGGTGATGGTGACATGATGAGCGCTGCTCGTGGTGGCAGTGGTGGTGGTGGTGGTGGCGGCGACCCACGTCTCGATCACTTGGCGACGATTTGACCGTCTCGCTTCTCTCACACTTCGGGCTTTGAGAACACTCCATGGGCCCGGAATCATCATCGTCTGTGTAGTCGGAGCTGAACCAACTCCCGAACCAGGACCCGCCCTTGTGTTGGCCAGAGTGGACTTGTTTCTTCCGGTCCTCGTGACGGTGCCTGTCCCGCGAGCCGTGGTTAGCGTTTGCCGACAGGTTTTCCTGAGTGCCGCCGCCCGCGTGTCCCGTGATCTTGGGCCTCCTGGCGTTGACCTTCTTGATCCTCCTTTCACGAATTCCCTGTCTGATGACCTTCCGCACCGCGTCCGTGGGGATGTTCGGCCCTATGCAGTGCTGCTGGACGAGAAGGCCCTGGATTTCTTTGGCGCTCATCCCTCGGGCGTTGTGCATCTTGCTCAGGATCCGAACGATATCCGTCATGAGCGGTTTTGTGGTTCTGGCGAAGGATGCGTCGGACAGGTTTCCTTCTTGGCTCTCTGGCCCCTTCAGATAAAACTTGGCCACCGACTGCTTGTTGCGCACTCGGTAGTGCTTCGCCTGGCTGGTCGCGTGATACTCATGAGATGCCTGCTGAGTTTTTCGCCTCCTGTCGGCCATTTTGATCGGTTTCCTCCAAAAAACGGGGAACCAGTCTGGAAGTTTGAAATTCAAGTCAACCCGTTGAAGCGGACGTCCGAGGAGATTGTGTCCTCCATAATTCTTCCTGTGTTTGAGCGGCTTCATTATGAGCTATTTGCTAGAACACTTGAATATGCAGGCTGATTTAATTACATGTTATTTAGGCCTAGATTTGGGTTTGACAGGAGGGTGAACTCATTGCTCATTGGCTTGTCATAACCTAACAATGTGTTAAGCTGCGTTATGTGCGTTGGAAACTCTACGGTATTTAAAAATGTAATGTATTTGTTTTTTGTTTTTTTAAAATTATTCCCATCACTAAACGATATGCGCTAAACTAAATGGGGACAGAAAAGAACGTTGTGCAGGTCGTAATTTGAGCAGCTTCATTGTTTAGTTCAGGGGTCTCCAAACTACGGCCCGCGGGACTCTCTTATCCGGCCCGTGGAGACCTATTTTGTCCACGAAAAGAAATTTCGGAAATTTACGTGTATCCTGCCAAGAGCAGCCGCCGCTTACGTGGACGTTATGTTTTTACCGAATTAAAAAAGAGGCGAGCAGTAGTGCGTTATTTTATCCAACCGATTACTACATTGCAAAATTATGAACTGCAGCTGGAGGTTATTGAGCTAGAAGCAAATAACCTCCTTAGGACAGGTTCAAAGAAGGACTGATGGGTTTTGACCTGTTTTTCCCGGTCGCTTGACCGGTACATGAAGCCTTCATGGCCCACTTTACCGCTTTAAGACTGCCTCTATAACCCACTTGACCTGTAAATCAATGTCTCTATACCACACTTTACCAGTACATGACTGCTTCTATAGCGCACTTGACCAGTACATTAATGCCTCTATAGCACATTTGACCGGCACATGAATGCCTCTATAGCTCACTTGATCAATACATGAATGCCTCTATAGCACACTTGACCGGTATATGACTGCCTCTATAGCACACTTGACCGGTATATGACTGCCTCTATAGCACACTTGACCGGTATATGACTGCCTCTATAGCACACTTGACCGGTACATGACTGCCTCTATAGCACACTTGACCGGTACATGACTGCCTCTATAGCTCACTTGACCGGTACATGACTGCCTCTATAGCACACTTGACCGGTACATGACTGCCTCTATAGCACACTTGACCGGTATATGACTGCCTCTATAGCACACTTGACCGGTACATGACTGCCTCTATAGCACACTTGACCGGTACATGACTGCCTCTATAGCACACTTGACCGGTACATGAAAACTATTCTTTAAGAGGCATCTGCTCTAATATCTTCCAAACGGTATAAAAAACCTACGCACTTGTACGCAGTTTGTACAATTTGTACGCAATAATCAACATTGGACACCGACAAACTCTGGCTTACACATTACTTCTACTTCCGGGGCGCCGCTCTGCAGACGACTCGACTGCATCAGTGCATTTTTTCCAGCTTTGTTCTCAGTATTTCACGTTTTATTTAATTGTGTTTTCACCCAAGTACAAATGGATGTGCTACGGACGATTGTCTTGTATGGCTTGTGAGCATCTTTTCGTGGGCAACAGCTTTAATATGGACGTCGGCGATCAAATGACTCAGCCTGGCGTAAAAACGTCATTTGGACGTGATGAGTGTTTTTATATTCGGTCATTATGCTCGTGCTCAGTTCACACGATCAAAATTCGCGTCGAATTTCTTTTTGAACACACTAATTAGTAAAACAAAATAGTGCGTTCAAAAAGAAATTTGACAAAAACTTGAAGCGAATTTGACGAAAATTTTATCGAGTGAACTGAGCATAATGTATCAAAGTTGTCAAAGATGCTTTCATTTAATGACTCAACTTTTTTTGTCCATACGAAATGAAACAGACAAGAAAATTTCCAGAATTATTGTTTACTTTGGTGCCTAGTCCAAAATTCCAATAAACATGTCAAAGTTGTGTGACATACATGTTCATATAGCCGGGGAAATTGGGGGATTAAAGAGGAACATATTAAATTGCGATTGTAAGGTTATATATAAAAAAAAACGTTTGTATGAAAGCTGATCATTTTGAATAGTCCCCCCTGCCAAGGAGAGGCCATCCCATGGGAGAGTCTTCAATCGCACTTTGCTTCATATGTTGGACTTTTGCTCTGCTCGCGCTGGCTGGGGAACAATGGTGGACATTGTAAATGGACATTGTATATGGACATTGTATATGGACATTGTATATGGACATTGTATATGGACATTGTAAATGGACATTGTATATGGACATTGTATATGGACATTGTATATGGACATTGTATATGGACATTGTATATGGACATTGTATATGGACATTGTAAATGGACATTGTATATGGACATTGTATATGGACATTGTAAATGGACATTGTATATGGTCATTTTATATGGACATTGTATATGGACATTGTATATGGACATTGTATATGGACATTGTATATGGACACTGTATATGGACATTGTATAATCTACATTGTATATGGACATTGTATATCAACATTGTATATGGAAATTGTATATGGACATTTATATGGACACTGTATATGGACATTGTATAATCTACATTGTATATGGACATTGTATATAGACATTGTATACGTACATCGTATATGGTTCGATTTTAAATAAGCAATTATACGTATCACAATTAAAACATTTGTCTTTTTTTTTAAAAGGGTGTTTTTTTGTTTTTGCCAAGGGTTCAACTGTCGCCAGATGGCGCGACATGACGCACCATAAAATATAAACGTCATACTAAGTAAGATAAAGATGTAAGAATACTACAGTACAGTGAGAGCTGTACCATTTGTAGCGTTTTCTGAGGGCCGCGAGCTCAGCTTGCAAGTGCTTGATCTCATCATCCTTCCAGTCTAGTTTCTTCTGCATGTGCTCAGCGTCCGCTTGGAGCAGGTTGACATGGTTGCTAAGGAAGCGGTAGTCCACCATTTCCTGCTTGGGTTTAAAAAAAAAAAGGGGGGGGGGGGTAGATTAGTTGACAACAACAATCATGTTTTCTCTAATAAAATTTTAATCCAAGAAATTGACTGTTTATTACATTATTTTAACAAATTTAATGAGTGTTATTAGTTATATAATTTTTTTGGTTTTTAACAATATAAGATTTATTAAATGTGTGTCTGTTTGTAGACTGCAGATGGCTGGTCAGAATGTTAGCACAATTTGTTAGTGCAAGAGAAATAAAAAATTGGCCTCTCTTCGCCTGTAGATTCTGTTTGTTGTCAATGACTAGGAAAGTATGTTTGCGATCATGTTGCAGGTATGGAACAATGACAAGGTTCAAGTGGCATGTGCACTCAAGATTAATGATATTGATAGAGTAGGAATTCGATATTTTTAGGGTTAGGGGAAAGTAATGTGAGTTACAATAATAACATCGCTGCTTATTACCTGCTCCTCAGCAAAAAAGGTTTTACAAATGCAAGTAGCTGTCAGGAGACAGAGAGAGCGTATGGCAATTATTGCTAACACTAACAATGTTTCTATTTCATTTGCTGAATGAAGATGATGTTGAAGTATCTGGTATATCAGTTACACAATATTAAAATTATAATTCACTACTATGGCCATTGTTTCGATAGGGCAAACCTGGCTACTCCCTGGGAAGATGATAGCAGCTAGAAACTATACTACATTTGTCAGCTATACTGACGATCATAATATTTATACCTCCACAAACAATAATAGTTAGTCTTAAACAACCTTTTTAATTGATCCTGGATTATAAAATTTAAGTGTGAAAACTTTTTGAGAAATTGCTTGGTAGGCTAAAGATGCAATAAAATGTTTGTCCAACAGATTTGACAACCATGTAGAGCTACCCGTGACGGCCGACTTGCTTGAGATCAACTACCTGTGACGGCCGACTGCATGAGATCAACTACCCGTGTCGACCGACTTGCTTGAGATCAACTACCTGTGACGGCCGACTGCTTGAGATCAACTACCTGTGACGGCCGACTGCTTGAGATCAACTACCTGTGACGGCCGACTGCTTGAGATCAACTGCCCGTGACGACCGACTGCTTGAGATCACCTACCCGTGACGGCCGACTCCTTCAGATCAACTACGCTTGACGGCCGACTGCTTGAGATCAACTACCCGTGACGGCCGACTGCTTGAGCCTACCTACCCGTGACGGCTGACTGCTTGAGTCCATGTAGACCTGTCGTTGGGGCGCCTGGTTTGATGCCACGCATTTTCCGGGATAGTTTGTCTATGTCATTGAGGAGTGAGTACCTGAGGAAAGTGTGTCAATGTCATTGAGGAGTGAGTACCTGGGGAATGTTTGAGTACGTCATTGATGAGTGAGTACCTGGGGAATGTTTGACTAGGTCATTGATGAGTGAGTACCTGAGAACTGTTGGGCTATGTCGTTGAGGAACGACTACCTGAAGAAAGTATGATATGTTTATATGTTTACAGAATGACGTCATATTACCTATTCAACTGGACATAATAGGGGGGGGGGGGAGGGGGGAGGAATATAAGCATCAAGGATTCCTCAGATTTTGCGGGTTAAAATATTTCACTAAAGCCAAATTATGCACTAAATTTTTAGTCCATTGTTCAATTGTCAGCCGAAATATTTGTAAAATGGGTTTTTTTGGGCATTATCAGTGACAGCCAGAATAGTTGTGTACTAAATTTTCTGGCCCGTGATACAAATGTCAGCTAAAATAATTTTATATTAAATACCAGGTCCATTTTACAAGTTGCAGCCAGAAAAATTGTCATTCATAGCAGCAGAAGGAAAATAAATAAGTCTCCAACTCCAGTTCAGAGAGTAAAAAAAGGTTTTAACAAGATGGCCAGAGGATATTTAAAGGTTTTAAGATGATGGTCATAGAGTAATAAAATGTTTTTAAGATGATGGTAAGAGAGTATGAAAAGGTTTAAAGAAGATATTGTTTTAAGAATGCCTTATTGTTGTACACATGAGACTTTGCTGTAAACATGAGACTTTGCTGTACACATGAGAGTTTGCTGTACACATGAGACTTTGCTGTACACATGAGACTTTGCTGTACACACCGACCGTTTCCCTACATCAGTATGACGTCATGAATCTCTGAAGATCCTCTTTCCATAAACCAACACTCACACGTTGGTGCTGATCGTCTAGTTAAAGGCGTGATGGTTTAGAGTTTTAGTTTTAAAACTCACTGACATTTCTGTGATCCGTTAAGTGTGACAACCCCCCCCCCCCCTTCCCTGACCCTAAAATGATTTTTTTTTGTTGGGGTGGGGGGGGGTTGGGGAATCCAATTT
>CAXITT010000789.1:25013-59817 GCA_964033795.1 Lymnaea stagnalis
TTTTTTTATTTTTTTTTGGGGGGGGGGGGGGGTGATATGACAAATATAAAACACATCACATCAACGTTGAATTGTGTACGACCTCGAGATGCTATCCACCATCCCGTCAACAAGTTCATGAGAGCTCTGCCTTGATCCTGGCCATCGCCAGAAGTGGGTCTTTGAGATTAACCGAGGCCTCGAGTCATTACTTCCGGTCACTGGTGACGCTGCCCGTCTTAATTGAGTCGCGGCCCATACATTATCAAACACTGAGTGGGATTTGTGTTGAGAGGTCAAGTTGTTTTTAAATACATATCAAAACATTGGTGTCGGTTGTGTATTGATGTGTAAAGTTAACCCAATGGATTCTTAACACGACGTAGGCATGGCGTGAGCGTTCATTAGGCGTGATGAGTATTTTTCGCGTCGGCCATTATGTTGATGCATCAACGTTGTCAACGATGAATTTTTTTAACGAAATGAAGCGGACAACAAATTTTCCAGAATTATTGTTTACTTTTGTGCCCATATAAAAATATCAATAAATTTGTCAAAATTTTGTGACATACATGTTCATAATGCTGGGGAAATATTGGGGGATTAAAAGAAGAAAATATTAAATGTCGATGGTAAGGTTCTATAAAAAAAATGTTTGTATGAAAGCTGATCATTTTGAATAGTCCCCCCTGCCAAGGAGAGGCCATCCCATGGGAGAGTCTTCAATCGCACTTTGCTTCATATGTTGGACTTTTGCTCTGCTCGCGCTGGCTGGGGAACAATGGTGGATATTGTAAATGGACATTGTATATGGACATTGTATATGGACATTGTAAATGGACATTGTACATGGACATTGTATATGGACATTGTATATGGACATTGTATTATGGACATTGTATAATATACATTGTATATGGACATTGTATATGGACATTGTATATGGACATTGTATATGGACATTGTATATGGACATTGTATACGGTCATTGTATATGGACATTGTATATGGTCATTGTATATGGACATTGTATATGGACATTGTATATGGACATTGTATATAGATATTGTATATGGGCATTGAATACGGACATAGTGTATGGACATTGTATATAGATATTGTATATGGGCATTGTATACGGACATAGTATATGGACATTGTATATGGACATAGTATATGGACATAGTATATGGACATTGTATATGGACATAGTATATGGGCATTGTATATGGACATTGTATATGGGCATTGTATATGGACATAGTATATGGACATTGTATATGGACATAGTATATGGACATAGTATATGGGCATTGTATATGGACATAGTATATGGACATTGTATATGGACATAGTATATGGACATTGTATATGGACATAGTATATGGACATTGTATATGGCTCGATTTTTAAATATGCAACACTTCCTTTAAAAAACCCATAACGGTGTTTCTGTTTTTGATATGAATTTAAAAGAGTATGGCACGATCACGTGACATGACACAACTTGAAACATCAACGCTCCAATGTGTAAGCTACAACCTTAAGAATACTACAGTACAGTGAGAAATGTACCATTTGTAGCGTTTTCTGAGGGCCGCGAGCTCAGCTTGTAAGTGCTTGATCTCATCATCCTTCTGGTCTAGTTTCTTCCGCATGTGCTCAGCGTCCGCTTGGAGCATGTTGACACGGTTGCTAAGGAAGCGGTAGCTCAACATTGCCGGCTTGGGTCTCCCTTCATGGATAAACGTTGCATACATTAGGGAGGAAAAAAAAAAGTACAGCTACTGAATAATAGTAAGAAAGTGATAGCAACAAATTCAGTTTAGGAAGGGGAGGGGCGGAGGAATTTGATTTCTAAATGTATCACGTTATGAGAATACGAAACTCACTTTTAACGTCGTCTCACATTGTGGACTAAAGGAATAACATGTTTTTATAGTGCATGGTTTGTCATTTAAAGAAGTCTATTGATCCCTAACAGTCAAGTGTAGTTATTCAATATGCTTAGTAAAAGGTAATGAATAAAGTCAATGGCGAGACGGACCTTAAACATCATCAGGGTATTATAGGATATTTTAGCAGTCCCGGTTTAAGTTGCTGTTCTTTGATACTGTTAAAGGTCCTAAAGTTTAGACTTACCCGTGCCGGCCGACTGCTTGGGTTCACCTACCCGTGACGGCCGACTGCTTGAGTTCACATACCCGTAACGGCTGACTGCTTGAGTTCACCTACCCATGCTGACCGACCGTTTGAGTTCACCTACCCGTGACGGCCGACTTCTGGACTTCACCTACCCGTGACGGCCGACTTCTTGACTTCACCTACCCGTGACGGCCGACTTCTTGACTTCACCTACCCATGAAGGCCGACTGCTTGAGTTCACCTACCCGTGACGGCCGACTGCTTGGGCCCATGTATTCGCCTCGATGGGCTGCCTGATTGGACGCCACGCATTTTCCGGGAAAGTTTGTCTACGTCAATGAGGAGTGAGTACCTGAGGAAATTGTGTCTATGATATATGAACCTAGCCTACTAGACACAAAAAACTTGGTCTCAATTTAGATACTTTTTTAAAAGTATTGTCTTCATATTGTTTTTGATCTGCCTTAAGCTTGTTTCTTTACCCTTCGCTTCGTAAATTCTAAAGAACTTTTTAGGACTAGTTGTGTCAAGTTTGCCTCAGATTTTTACGGTTTAAAATGTATGTACTAAAATGTCTAGCCCCTTGTACAAGTGGCAGCCAGAATATGTGTCATTCATATCCACAGAAGATAAAATAAATATGTCCCCAACTCCAGGTCAGAGAGTAATAAAAGATTTTAAGATGATGGTCAGAGAGTAATAAAAGGTTTTAAAGATGTTTTTTTTTTTTTTTTTTAAATGATGCATTTTTGTTTTACACATCAAAAAGCGTGATGGTTTAGAGTTTTAGTTTTAAAACTCACTGCCATTTCTGTGATCCGTTAAGTGTGACAACCCCCCCCCCCCCTTGCCTGACTCTAAAATGATTTTTTTTTGGTGGGGTGGGGGGGTGTTGAGGAAATCAATTTCTCTAGAATACTACGTCCCTACGAAAGCGTCGTGAAGTATTTTTGGTACCAATCAAGAACCACCCACACAGATGCCGTTCTGTCACCTGCTCTTCTGCTCTTGACTTAGAAACCTCTGCACACCTTGAACAAGGTTGACCACTCCAGTGGATTTCTTGTCCGAAAAGAGTATCGCCAGCGCGTCTTCTCTGTCTTTCTGCAAAAGGCTCAGTTTACACTGAAACTCCCACAGCATCTGAAATGGTGAGAGCACGTTAACTGCTTGAGAACCGTCAACAGGAGATGAACCTCTGCCACGTCACCTCTTGGTATGCTAGAATAAAAACTTTACAAAACAAGAAATTTAAAAAATAAAAGATTAAAAATATGATCTGAAACCGAGTTTTACCCGTAGCAAGAAAAGTGTAAAATTAATCTCGAACTCTTGCAAGGCCACAGTTGTGATATGCTAAACACATGTCTATACCCTTAGCCAATCAGCCAGCAAAAGTTGATTTAGAATTTTAGGTTGAAATCGCATTATTACTCTCCGCCCCCCCCACCCTTTTTTTTTCCACAAACCAAATCTTAAAAATAAACAACTACAACAAATAAACAAAAAATGACGTCACCTCCTGCAACTTTATGATCCTAGCTTCCAGAGCTGCGACTCCCTCCTCCTCCGAGTCAGTGATAGGTTCCCCAAGTATCCCAGCAAGCCTCTCGTTTATGACGGCCAGCGCCTTGTCAAAGAAACGAAACCTGTCCAAAATGAATATATATATATATATATATATATATATATATATATATATATAAAACAATATAAAATTGTATTGTGTGAATAGCAGATCAATGTGAAGAAATGAGTTTCGTAATTTGTGACTCAATGTCTTCGTTAGCTCTGCGTCTTCTGTCAAAGTCTTTCAAACCTTTCGGATGTCATCCTTTGGTAATTGATTGCTGTTTTTATCAAAACCATGTGTGAACAATGCCTTACACTGAGACACGTTTGTCGGTAGGTCAGTAGGTTGAGGACAACTGTTTACTAGTTACATAGACTGAGAACCCATGGCCTCCCGTCCAGCCGTACAAACCTGCCACTTTTGGACTGCATGTTTGAGTTGTCGTTCCCTAGGGCCGTTGAAGGGATTCCTGGGCTGGGGCACGGAGGCATCCCGTTCTTTAGTTGGTGTTTTTTGGTAAAGTTGAGAACCTGTGCAGGACAAAGGATTTAACCTGATCATATTATCTTGATTGAGAAAAACTGCTTGCATTATTCAACAAGAAAAACTGTCCGTCTCAACTGAGTCGGTTTTTTAAAATTCTTATCATAGGGCGACGGCCCCCTTTCCGCCCCTTTCACATCCGCATAAGTGGGTTGGGGGGCTGAATTATAGACGGTAGATCATTGTCATCCTCAATCGTGTTGCGAAGATGCCGTTTTAAAGCCAACCCCCAAAGACGCACAGTCTGGTGTAGTGCTACTCGGCATGCTCGCATTCAGGGCCACAAGATTTGTATTAGGCCCAGGTAGGTGTAAGTAAGGATGAATGAGTGATTGAGTGAGTGAGTGAGCGAGCGAGTGAGGGAGTGAGTCGGTGAGTGAATGAGTTATTGAGTGAGTGAGTGCATGAGTGAGGGAGGAAGTGAGTGAGTGGGTTAGCGAGTGAGAGAGTGAGTGAGTGAGCGGGCGATCTACAAATTTGTGTTAATCCCATCCTCATGCATTAAATGACCCGAGTTCAAAATTACCCCCCCCCCCACCAATCTTTTTAGAGGCTTGACCTCCGACTAGAGACCGACCGAAAGTTATTTTCTGATTTCGGCCGAAAGTTTAAAATGACTTTCGGCCGAAACCGAAAAAATGCCGAAAGTTTAAAAAATGACTTTCGGCCGAAACCGAAAATAGGCCGAAAGTTAAAAATGAATTTTGGCCGAAACCGAAGCCGAAACCGAAAATGAAATATTAAGATAGTTTGAAATTCGTTCCCGCATACATTCTGCATACATCGAAAATTACATTCTTTTTGTAAAAAATTAGATAATCGTGAATATTAATAAATAAACATCTAATATAGGGGTCTCAAACTCGCGGCCCGCGAGCCATTTGTGACCCGCAAGACGATATTTTGCGGCCCGCTACATGACAGAAAAGTGTAGTGTAAATGCGCCGGCCCGTTTCCGCCATTCTCACATCTATTACGTGACTCTCCGCGACGGTTTCAGTCGAATCTCACCGACTAGTCTAATTCTGATTTTTTTTTAAAAAATGTTTCTATATATTTTTGTACGCCAGGTCTCTGGCAACAGTGAGTTTTCTTGAGAACCCTTAATGATTTTATTGTTATTTATAAAGGTTGAGCAGATTGTAACAGTTGTAATCGCTTTTTTGTGGATTACTTGATGCGGCCCAATCTCATTCAGACACTACCTCCTGTGCCCCCCTCCCCCCCCCCCCCCCCCCCCACCATCATTTGAGTTTGAGACCCTTGATCTAATGAATACCTTGGATTTTACCATTTTTATATAAAAGTAATTTAAATTGCTTTACAATTTAAAAAAAAATTAGTATTGTAGGAGACAATTTGGCAAAAATTGGGGGGGAGGGGGGGAGGAGGGGAAATTAATGTAAAATATTATTTTTTTAAAACAGGGTCTCTAAAAATTGTGGTTCTAAAAGATCGCTTAATTTGTTTTTAAAGATCTTTTATTTGGTTGTTATTGATCGGTTAGTTTGTTCATAAGGATGGATGAGTTTGTTCATAAAGATCGCTTAGTTTGTTGTTAAAGATCGCTTAATTTGTTTTTGAAGATCTTTTAGTTGGTTGTTATTGATCGTTCAGTTTGTTGTTAAAGATCGCTTAGTTTGTTCATAAAGATCGCTTAGTTTGTTGTTAAAGATCGCTTAATTGGTTCTTAAATATCGTTTAGTTTGTTGTTAAAGATCGTTTAGTTTGTTGTTAAAGATCGTTTAGTTTGTTGTTAAAGATCATTTAGTGTGTTGTTAAAGATCGCGTAAATGGTTCTTAAAGATCGTTTAGTTTGTTGTTAAAGATCGCTTAATTGATTCTTAAAGATCGTTTAGTTTGTTGTTAAAGATCGCTTACTTGGTTCTTAAAGATCGTTTAGTTTGTTGTTAAAGATCGCTTAATTGGTTCTTAAAGATCGTTTAGTTTGTTGTTAAAGATCGTTTAGTTTGTTGTTAAAGATCGCTTAATTGGTTCTTAAAGATCGTTTAGTTTGTTGTTAAAGATCGTTTAGTTTGTTGTTAAAGATCGTTTAGTTTGTTGTTAAAGATCGTTTAGTTTGTTGTTAAAGATCGTTTAGTTTGTTGTTAAAGATCGTTTCGTTTGTTGTTAACGATCGTTTAGTTTTTTGTTAAAGATCGTTTAGTTTGTTGTTAAAGATCGTTTAGTTTGTTGTTAAAGATCGTTTAGTTTGTTGTTAAAGATCGTTTAGTTTGTTGTTAAAGATCGCTTAATTGGTTCTTAAAGATCGTTTAGTTTGTTGTTAAAGATCACTGAATTCATTCTTAAAGATCGTTTAGTTTGTTGTAAAAGATCGCTTAATTGGTTCTTAAAGATCGTTTAGTTTGTTGTTAAAGATCGCTTAATTGATTCTTAAAGATCGTTTAGTTTGTTGTTAAAGATCGCTTACTTGGTTCTTAAAGATCGTTTAGTTTGTTGTTAAAGATCGCTTAATTGGTTCTTAAAGATCGTTTAGTTTGTTGTTAAAGATCGTTTAGTTTGTTGTTAAAGATCGCTTTCGCTGAGTATTAAAATTACCGAAAACCTTAGTCACTTTCGGCCGGATGGCCGAAAGTCTAAGTCAATTTCGGCCGAAACCGAAGAAAAACCGAAAGTTAACTATTCTCTTTCGGCCGAAACCGAAATTAAGCCGAAAGTTAACTTTTCAGTTTCGGCCGAAAGCGAAACTTGGCCGAAAGTGATAAATGGCCACTTTCGGTGCCGAAACAGAAGCCGAAGCCGAAATTCGGTCGGTCTCTACCTCCGACCCTTACACTTCCAACCTTTAAAGTTGAACTGGGACCTTCATTTTTTTTGGAAACGTACAGCATTCTATAACAAGTTCTGTTTCTTGGCGTTAAATTAGTCAAATTAATCAGCATGTTGTCGGATTGTTTTTGTTTTTACTATCGCAGTCTGTATCTAACCAGCTGATGGTAAACATGATGTTGAAACCCCAAAAATTTGTGAAAATAAAACCGCATTTGTCTGCTTTAATTATCGTGCGACGAAATACAAATCCAAACGGTTTGGCAAACCGCCTTCATCAGTACAACAAATGATATTAAAGTAAAGTAAATCTAACATAATATATTATTATATCCTACCCAGCGGCGTAGCTGGAGTTGGGTGGTCCCTGGTACGAGATAATTCTTCTTGTGTTATTTATATTTTTATTTTATACTTTTACATGCTCAGGCCCCTTTTGGCTTCAAGCCCTGGTGCGGGGATACCACATGCACCTTCGTAGCTACGCCACTGATCCTACCTATTAAAGTTTAAAAAATAACAAACAGGCAATGGCTCGTAGGAGATGTGCAAATGTCGGTGTGCAATTTAACAGCTAAACTCAGTTGTCCTGTGATATAGATGGAACGAAGACATAGCTCTGAACTTTTTTTCCTTTTCAACTGGTGAGAAGTTGGCAATGTAAGATCAATCGACCAGATAAACATAATAGTTCTGCGCGGGGGTCGTCTTTGTTCCAATATTTACCTCTTGGTTCATAATATTTATGTCCAAGGAAAGGGAGCGAATAATGTCATTCTTAACGTTCAGTTCAGCCGAGAGTTGCTTCACCTGCCAGAAGTTGTAAGGAAAATAATTTAGAGAGTGTGTGATAGCGAGAGAGAGAGAGAGAGTTTTTGCGTGTGTTTGTGTATGAATGTATGTGTGTTTGTATGTGTGTTTGTATGTGTGTTTGTATGTGTGTACGTCCAAACTAGTTTCAACTTATGTTTTATAAAAGCCTGATTGGGGTTGAAATTATTGGACTAGACGTCTGTATTAACGATAGTAACAAATATACGGTCAATACAAATGTGCGTACTCTCGGGCAAGGCTACAACACTTAAGTTCTCCCGGAACTCTTAGTCTAGTTATCTCAATTTTCCATTTTTATCTCAATTATCAACTTTTATCTCAGTTGTCCACTTTTATCTCAACCGCCAATTTTATATCTATTTGTTCACTGTTATCTCTAAGTGTCCTCTTTTATCTCAATTTTTTCATTTGTATCTCAATTTTCCACTTTAATCTCAATTCTGTACGTTATTTTCGATAGTCCACGTTTATCTCAAACTCAATAGTCCACTTTTATATAAAAATTGTCTATTTTTATCTCATTGCCTATTAACTCATAACATTTTTTCAGATTCTGAATATGTCGCTGTAGGTCGTAAATTACCCATAAAGTGTTAAAGTCGATGACCTAAATTGCAACAGAACTTAATTACAGAATAATGCTACGAACAAGTCTTCGACTCATGGTACGAACCAAGTGCTGATCCATACTACGAACCAATCTCTGACACATGCTGCGAGCCAATCTTCGACCCATGCTTAGAACCAATCTGTGATACATGGTACGAGCCAGTCTCCGACCCATGCTACGAACCATTCTCTGACTTTCAGTCCACATATTTACCTTTTGGTCAGATTCAGCCGCATGGGATTGATGGTCCATGTCTTGTTTATACTCTTCTGCCCTTTGCTGGAGAATGGTGGTTGGGGGGGGGGTGTGTCCAGGTGGTGGGGCATGGGGGAGGAAGGATGTGGGTAAGAGGAATAGTGTTAGCACTTTGAAGCCAAAGACTAGTGCTGCGTTGTTTAATTATTTGTTTGTTCTTTCAGGGAAAAACAACAACTTTTATTTGAATTCCCGATTGAAAAAAAGTGTGCAAATAGTCGCGTGGATGGTCCTAATTATCAAATTATCAGTGCCAGTGATGGCGTGCACGGCCGAAATATTACAATTAGTTGTCCCAGAAATGGTGTCCACGTCCGTAGTGATAGTGACGTGCATTGTTGTTAAAGTTGTCAACCGTTCAAGATGCTAAGTACAGAGTTGGAAATTGGGGGGGGGGGGGGGGGGAAGTCCTTTAACTTGTCCTTTAACTTCTTAGGATTTGTGAACATGGGCAGTTAATAGACTCAGACAGCATCTCTTGACTTGGATTACCCAGTTCAGTGAAAAAAAAAATGTCAAAGTGACTCATTGAGAAAACGTGGTGAGGGTAAAGCTGTAAAAGCCACTGAAGGGAAAACTTGACATGGGTGACTTAAAGAAGAAAAACCATCACGCCAAGACGTGTTGAAGATCTGGCCGCTTCTCACCTTCAATAAGTCTAGTCGTCCTGATGAGTCTTTCCGCCATTCATTCTGCAAAAACTTACATCTGATCTACTCGGATGTAACAGCAAAATTGAAAAAAAAATATATCAGAGAGATTATCAATATATTAGCAAGATATATCAAGATTAGAGATACAATGCACGATTAGTGATTCAAAGCATGATTATCAATATATTAGCAAGATTAACCATATATTAGCAAGATTAACCATATATTAGCAAGATTAACCATATATTAGCAATATTAACCATATATTAGCAAGATTAACCATATATTAGCAAGATTAACCATAAATTAGAAATATTAAGGATACGATATTTTTTTGTATAGAGGGTAATTTTTAATGACCGACTCAGTCGTTATAACTTCATCAACTAACAACCCACCCTTGCGTCCAGGGAGTGGGCAAGGTGCTTGAGTTCTTCATTGGACAGAGAAAGTTTGAGAGAAGGGACGGACGTTAGGTCATTCTCATCAACCATCGACCCGATGACCTCTGTCAAGTTAACGATAACACATTAGCTGATACATGTGCAACGTGTCTTTAGTGAAACACACAAAAAGAATGTTGCTCAGTACCGGAGTTATATGATTTTAAAAAACAAAGTCTTTTGTAAAACACAGAGCATTGTGGCTCAGTGCCGGTGTTATGTCATAAAAACACCAATATATTTTGTAAAGCACAGAACATTGTGCCTCAGTGCCGGTGTTATGTCATAAAACACCAATATATTAAAATTTGGTAAAATACAGAACATTGTGGCTCAGTGCCAGTGGTATATGATAGAAACACCAATATATTTTGTAAAACACAGAACATTGTGGCTCAGTGCCGGCGTTATGTCATACAAACACCAATCTATTTTACTCAACTACAGTGCAGATTGATAGCGGGGTCGTGGCCAATGCTAAAATAGATCACCTTGACCTTATGAAAGTTGGAGACGTTTTTGTTAATTTTATGTGTGTGTGTTTTTTTAATTCTGCGATAAAAAAAAAACGAATGAATTAAATTTTCTGGCGCGACGGGTTTCGAAACATTAAAAAAGATCATAGTTACATCCTTACATTTGAACATTTCAAACTTTCTCAAATCAACACAAAGGACAGGCCTTTGGATAGGCCTTTGTTTACATCGGAATGTTTCATTGCACAAATGTTATCCGCCCATGAGTCTGAATAACAAGTCTCATCCACCCGGGATGCATGTGATGTTTTTTTTTTGCTTGCCCGTGCTTTGGTTGGGGATAGAACTCCAGACCATCAACTTGAGAGATTTACTCAGCTTAGACCACTCGGCCACCCAAATATTACAGTAACTAATGTTTCAATATTTCGTGGACTTGATTTGATGTCTTTGAGATGGATTAAGGTTAAATTAAATCATGTCAAAAACATATCTCGAACTGGCATATCTACCTTCTTCGTAAAGCAGGTCCGCAATAAAAACCTGGCCACATTTTAACATGGCTTCTCTGAACTTCCGGTAGGAGATGTTGCCCCTTAGTTTCATGGACTTTAACAGGATCTCGTTCTTCTCACGGCGAGTGTTGCCTTTCTGGAACGTAACAAGGAAACAAGAACTGGAACTAGGTGTCTAAAGTGTGGCCCGTTTTTTTTTTTTTTTTGGTGTGTTTTTATTGGTGTGGTTGGTGTGGTTGGTGTGGTTTTATTGGTGTGGTTGGTGTGGTTGGTGTGGTTGGTGTGTTTTTATTGGTGTGGTTGGTGTGGTTGGTGTGTTTTCATTGGTATGTGTGTTGTGGGGATAGCTCAAATTTGCATCCGTTTTTGGGTCAAGACGAACTTACATTGCCAATATATATTTATGAGCAGTTGTAGAATGTTTAGCTGCCTGTGTCCGACATGATGGATTAAATTTTGTCAAGAGCAGTAACAGAGTCCAGGCTGAAGATCACTGCTCCTCCCCACCCCCACCCCCCCCCACCCCAAGTCTCTTATCCAACCTGGGGTGATGGAATGCCAGGCAGGCACAAGATAAAGATAGTTCGAAACTGGAGATGATTGCCCAAAGAATCGTGGGGGCCAGAGAATCTTATGTTGGCCATCCATACAAGGGAGGGGGAGATAGCCTTGACTTGTTGCAGTCTTTGATTCATGAGGTGGGTGCCTCTTATGCGAGTCTCAGTCTAACAGAACCGTTGGGAGGTTGGGGGGGGGGGAGGTGGCCTTGCTATTGCTCAGTGGCTTGTTGTTACCTAACAATGTGAAGGACACGTTGTGTGTCTTGCAATTTTTATGGTAATTTAAACAAAAATGTGTTTTTTTAAAATATTTTTTAAAAATTATTTTTCAATCACTTCACGATATGTGTGCTAAACACAAAGCGGACTGCGCAGAATGTTGCGCAGTTTATTAGTTATGCAGCTTCATCGTCTTGTTGGAAAGTTTTTGAGTCTCACCCTTCCAAGTCCTGAAATGGACTCTCAGATTACAAATGGTTAAATCTATAAACAGATTTACAAACATCGAAATATTGATATATTCATTAGTCAGATTAATTAATGTTACATAGAAAGTGGATCTTTCTACTACTTGTTACCTACTGCTATTATGTAGAGAATCTAATCTCTTATTTTACTCTATGTTTCGTATCAAACAGTACATATTATAGGTCATTCACTTTTTGGGACCAACCTATAGCTCTTCAATGGCCCTGGCAAGTATGGTACAGGCCTGCCTCATCTGCTGGGCAGTTCCGTAAATCAGGCTCTCGACATGGTTGGTTGGGAGCACCCTGTCACACCAGTAGTTAATGCCGAGAACTCGGTTAGTAGGTGCTCGACCGATCTCCGGCGCCTTTCCAGAATAGCGGCAGCTCGGGTCCCGCAGTGGGTGCAGCCTATTCAGGTAGGTACGGCTATGGCAATGCTCTGTCTTCATCTGCGTGATGAGGCTCTGCTGGGGGTGTTTAAGACACCACCAGTAATCGCCTTTTCGGTTAGTTTTGGGCATATTTCGGTAAATTGTTCGGACTGCGTAGATCCCTTTTCCAATTCTTTAGTCCATTCCTCACGGAAGAGGTCCTTGATCCAGGCCTTGTTCCCCAGTTGGGTCATTGGTCGGTTAGGTTGAGGCTGGGAAGAGCCTTGTCTCAAAATATAGTCATTTCTATCCTGTGGGGGGATCCCCGCATGTCCTGGAATCCACTGAAGCGTAACGTTGCCCCCGTGAGACTGTATGTCATGTACGAGCTTCAAAATTGCATTGGTCATTTTCGTGTTCACAGAGCCCCTGTTTACAATTTCAAGAGCACATTGTGAATTGGTGAACTCTACAATGGATTGACGTGTTTTACGCCTGGCTAATCTGCGTCGCGCTTGTTTCAGGCCCATTAATATTGCTTCGATTTCTGCTTCAAGTGCAGTGCTTT
Source organism: Lymnaea stagnalis (assembly GCA_964033795.1). Lineage (NCBI taxonomy): Eukaryota > Metazoa > Mollusca > Gastropoda > Lymnaeidae > Lymnaea > Lymnaea stagnalis. The sequence goes on from CAXITT010000789.1 coordinate 37,799, forward strand.
TCGTGCCACTTGGGACAAAAATTTCCTCCGTTGGAGGTACCCGCTTTGGGAAACTGGATGAGTGTTCCGGAGCCTGCCCGCTACTCGATGACGAGATAGCAGCCGTCCGTGAAGACTGTTACCACGTCGTCTTTATATGACTCGATCGACTCTATAGCGGTCCCATTTTGCTCATATTAGGGGCTCGACTTGTTAACTGCCGTGTTGGACAGCTTCAGACGTCAGGCACTTCGCAGCCATCCTGTGGTGCTCTCTCCTGGATCAGGCGTATTTTCTTCCTGTTCCCTGCTAAAGGGTGCTTGTTCTCGAGTGAATGGATCGCATCCATACAGGAGGGTCTTTTTAGCCTTGTCCTCTTTACCCAGCGGGCTTGTAATTGGTAACAGGGTTTCGTCCTTTCCATTCGACGGTAACGCTCTACGGTCGTTAGGATGGCCTTGTCCCTCTTGTTGTGTAGTGGCTCTATGTCTGAGATAATTTCCACGGCGGCCATGGGTTCAGTACGCAAAGCCCGGCTTACAAATCTGAGAGCTAGATTCTGTATCCGGTCCAGACCCTCTAGAGCCGTTCGGCTTGCAAAGCCCTGCACCGGGAGGCTGTAGTCAAGGTCTTAGGCTCCCGGGATAGAGTGTTCTCACAAGTCTTGCATCAGCTCCCCAAGTAGTGCTAGCAAATTTTTTAACCAGTTTGAGTTTGGACGTGGCTCGAGGGCCGAATTTCGTACATGGTTATGAAGTTGGAGTTTTTGGTCCAACTTTATGCCCAAATACGTGGGTGACTTATCCCATTTGAGTGACTTCCCGCAGGTGTGAAGATGGATATCTTCTTAGAGAGCATCCCTTCTGTTGGTAAATAATGAGTAGACAGTTTTCTCCGCATTTACCACCAATCTCCATTTCCGAGCGTAACCCTGTATCTCAGTGATATCACATTGCAGCCGGCTCTGCAGTTGCTGAATGGATGAGCCAGAGCACTTGATTGCCAAATCACTTGCAAACACTGTGTTCTTCGTTACCAAAAGTGACTGCAGATCATACACGTACGCCAGGAAGAGGGTGCAGCTCAGGGCCGACACCTGTGGGACCCCATCCTCGAGTGCACACATGTCCGAAACCTTGTTTCCGACACGGGTGGAAAGCGTACGGTTTGACGGGAAAAAATTGAACCACCGGTGGATGTTGGTTGTTACTCTGAGCAATTGTAACTTGTACAGCAGACCGGCCCTCCTGACTTTGTCGTAAGCATTCTGGAGGTCAAAGAAAACTGCGACAGTATGATTTGTCATCTGAAGCTCACTGGTGGTACTTTGGATAAAATGGATTACCTGGTCCATACGCTGCCTCCCCAATATAGTCTAGCGTTGACCATTCACTCCGCCACCTCCCCAACACACGGTGTGATTTGGGGTGGGGGGTGTGGAATTTATTAATAACTAATAGTTTTTTTTCCCCTTTTAATTGTTACTATAAATAAAAATATTCTAGGTATGTATGCATGTATGTATGTCTGTAACGCTGTGTTCAATAGGCGCTCAAACACATACAAATATCCCAGGAGTTAGCACTAAGATGTGTATTTTTAAAAGTACGTTCCGTGTTTTGTCAAGTAACTTTAGTAGGGTAGATGGGACATTCACGCGTCGCCATTGTTTGGCGAGTCATCTATAGCAAATGAAATAATGAGAGAATTCCACCGCCCCTCAGAGCTGCAAAGATGTTCTTACCTTGATGTCCTCAATCATCGCCGAAGGCAGGACTTTGTCCTCCACCAGGACACTGATCAGAGAACTAGTAGGATTGATGTATCTGACCAGGACGTTCCAGTGTCTGGACAGAATGTCTTTCAAGCTTTCGTCCATAGCTAAGGGATATAAATACGTGAGGTAGAACATTAACATTTGATATTATTTTACGCTATAAAATATGTTTACCGCCAGATATAATTAGCGTAACTTTTGCTTCGGTACCAGTGGCGTGAGTTGTTTTGTGCCCCAACGAAGGCTAAATCTGGCCAGCTAATTTTTTTTTGTTGAAAATCGGAATATTATTCCAACTGTCACATAGGCTTATCACTAACCAAATACAAGTCCATTACCTTGTATGCTAGCATGCCCAGATTTATCACTAACAACATACAATTCCATTACCTTGTATGCAAGCATGCCCAGACTTATCACTATCTTCATACAGTTCCATTACTTTGTATGCAAGCATGCCCAGACTTATCACTATCTTCATACAGTTCCATTACTTTGTATGCAAGCATGCCCAGATTTATCACTAACAACATACAGTTCCATGACCTTGTATGCAAGCATGCCCAGACTTATCACTATCTTCATACAGTTCCATTACTTTGTATGCAAGCATGCCCAGACTTATCACCAACATCATACAGTTTCACATGCAACTCATTCACCAACATTATATCAATTAAATCAGTTACAATGAGTTCAAATAGTTTTATTTAAAGAATATAGTACCATTAGGATCAAATCATTTGCTACAAATTGGCAATTTTTGTTTCAGATGCAGAATTTTTTAAACTTTTTATTTTAAAGTTTCGTGGGGATATGGGAGAGAGAGGGTTTAAATAGAGACGTTTTCGTTCAATATGTCAGACATAATATACGTGAGGGGGTGGGTCGTCTTCAACTACATTTTTTTTCTTTTTTCAGATGTTAAAAAAAAAAATCTCAAATAATGCAAAGACATGCTCTACAAATGTCTTACATAAATGTAGTCAATCTGAAGTCAAAATCTGCTCTGAAATTATTTTGACCAGTAAACTTTGAGTAGTTTTCAATACACCTCCGTTCAAAGTTGACTATTAAAAAATAATTCACTTTATTAGTCCCCCCCCCCCAGCACTTGAGACCTACTCAAAGGGTAAGCAACCCAACATGGATCATATGCATGGTATCTTACATAAATGTAGTCAATCTGAAGTCAAAATCTGCTCTGAAATTATTTTGACCAGTAAACTTTGAGTAGGTTTCAATACACCTCCGTTCAAAGTTGACTATTAAAAAATAATTCACTTTATTAGTCCCCCCCCCCCAGCACTTGAGACCTACTCAAAGGGTAAGCAACCCAACATGGATCATATGCATGGTTTAACGTACAAGTTATTTCCCTTCTAAGTGATTACCTTTTATACAAATTATTAAGATGCTTCTTGGCTCACAGTTACGAAGCCTGGGTGACAGGGTTATTTATTTCTAGCATCACACATTAATTACATTGACGCGCCACTCTTGTACCAGTTATGTTAAAGAGGTCTTTTACAGCTATGCTGCCAGTGCTGGCTTTAGGTAAATGCGATATAGGATGGCATAGGCGCGATAGGTTATATAAGCGATAGATTCGATGTATGCGATATAGACGATACCGGCGATAAAAGTAATATTGACGATACAGGCGTCAAACGTAATATTGGCGATGTAGGCTATTAATGCGATTAAGACGATATAGGCGATACAGACGATCAAAGCGTTATTTTCGATTTAGGCGATATAGACGCTATGGGTGAATTAGTTGATTTAGGCGATATAGACGCTATGGGTGAATTAGTTGATTTAGGTGACATAGACGCTATGGGTGAATTAGTTGATTTAGGTGACTTAGACGCTATGGGCGAATTAGTTGATTTTGGTGACTTAGACGCTATGGGCGAATTAGTTGATTTAGGTGACTTAGACGCTATGGGCGAATTAGTTGATTTTGGTGACAGACGCTATGGGCGAATTAGTTGATTTAGGTGACTTAGACGATGTAGGGGACATCTACCCCTCACGGTATCAGAAAGAAGTGCTTTAAAAAAAAAAAATATATATTTTCATTTTTTTTCCACAGATAGATCCCGTCATGAGCAAGAATAAACCAGATTTTTATTTTTACTGCCCCCCCCCCCAAATACCCGAACAAAAAACTGTCCAGGTGACTGAAAATACAATCCCTTGAATTTACTGAAAAAAGGGCGCCCTGGGGGAACGGAGCACTCCCCAAACCCCCGCCTTTTTAAATCCAAGTGTGTTACAGTCATATAATATCAAACATTTGAAATGTACAATGCACTCGTAACAACTATATTGCAGCACTCTTCTACCAGTTATACTGCCCCACTCATCTACCAGCCGTATGGCCCCACTCTTAAAACACCTATATTGCCCCACTCTTCTACCAGCCATGTTGCCCAAATCTTCCACCAGATATGTTGCCCGACTCTTCTTACAGCTACATAGCCCCACACTTCTACCAGCTATGTTGCCCCATTCTTCTATAAACGATATTGCCCCACTCTTCAACAAGTTATGTTGCTCCAATCTTCTACCAGCCATATTGCCCCACTCTTCTACCAGCTATGTTGTCCCAATCTTCTATATGTAATGTTGCCCCACTGTTCTACCAGTTGTGTTGCCCCCACTCTAATACAGACCTGTTGCCCCACTGTTCTACCAGCCATGTTGCAGGTACATGCATTTCATTTGCATGGTTAATAAGATGGATTAAATGTTAGTAATAAAGACAGTCTTAAATTATGTGCAATTACTTAGCATCCCTTTAAACATCTCCCACCCCATTTTTTAAAGAAAAAAAAATTAGCTTGAGCTGGGAGCGGAACTGGAACCAACAACATTTGTCCCGAGCGGACTAAATCCCGGGTGGAGCTAGCTATAAAGTTTAAAATCATACACATTACAAAACTAAATGTCAAACTATGTTCAATTACATGTGTTCCAGAGCTTTACCAATTGGCAAACTTATTTTTTTTTTTAAAAGTATAGCTACACGTTTTTGAAGTCTTGTAAACAATACTAGCTTTACAGTCGCAGTAGAATAGTGCAGACACAAATAGTAAAGTTTCATTCAGATACAAGTCCTGAAACATTTAATTCATTGTCTTTCAGAGTTGAATGCAATGGGATCTTTAGGGGCCCTTTGTCGAGGGGCGGGGGGGGGGTGGGTTGGGGGGTTGAGGGTAGANGGGGGGTCATTTTTGTCGGGGCCCTGTTGACGGCGGCCTTTTAGTAGGGGCCCTATTAACGTGGTCTCTTTTTCCCGGGACCCTATTCACAGGGGAACTTTCGTCGGGAGCCGTTCCTTTAGGAACCCCGAATTTGCCGGGTCCAACCTGCCGGGGCTGTTTTGACGGGACAAGATATGATGGGTCTGAATTGTCAGGGGCCGGTTGGTTGGTGACGTTTTGGCGGTGAAGCCGACCAGAACACGTGATGGGTTGAATTTTTTTTTTTTGATTTTTAGTCATTGAATGACACAGTTTGTATCTTCCAATAAATTTGGACATACCACGCAGCTGCAAGCAGATTACAATCTCGTGGGGCTTTTAAACCCATGCACGTGTAGGGTCATTATTGGTTTTCTTTAATTAATCCATTGAGCTTAAACACCACTACACAAAAATGTTAAAACATGTTTTTTGATGCAATTGACCCCTCCCCCCACCCTTCCTCTTACAAAAAAAAAAAAAAAAAATGCCTTAGACTTGGAATACGTGATACCATTGTAACATTAGCCTCTTTTGGGACTATCTAAGGTAACGCATCGCTGTGGGTGTTAAAAATATATCTTGTGTAGGCTAAATGTGTTAGTAATAATAGCAATTACCTTTTGTTCATATAATAATTTCTCACAGTCAAAGAAAGGCCTTCGCTGGAGTTTAGAGTTTGTAGCGACATAAATGTTGCCTTAAAGCACACATTTTTATCTAATCTATCTTTCTCTTATTTATTATAAAAGGAAATACGTCATAAAAACTAAGATCCAATTTTTTGTGTCTTTAAATAATATTTCTTTTTTTTTTTTTCGTTTTTTTTAAAACTAAAAAAACAAAACCTTAAATTTATATATTATGATTAATGATAAAAATGTAAAGATAAATATATATATTCCGTTTGAGAGTATGGCTTCTTTGGATAAAACAAATTTGTTTAAAACTGAAAAAAAACAACAAAAAACATTTCAAAGAATTTAAAATGTACAATTATTTTATTTACTTGGCTAATTTTTTTTTTTCTAAGAGTGTTGGACTGTGATAAAGCTGTAAAGTATATTTTTGAGAAAAATCTTATTTTAATTTAATTAGATGGCTTACTACAGAGATAGTTGGAGACCAACTTTATTTTAATTTAATTAGATGGCTTACGACAGAGATAGTTGGAGACAAACTTTATTTTAAATTAACCAGATGGCTTACTACAGAGATAGTTGGAGCAATAACTACGTTTTTCCTGTCCCAGCTTCAATTTTCAACGCCCTTTTCGTGCCCGTTTTTTTTCTCTTAAATTTTACCTGCACCCACTTCCTTTCCGTTCTTCTGAGCTTCGTTTTCTTTAGGGCTTTAGGGCCTTGTGACCGTTACTAGTATTTCCTTTTCTTTCATCATTTGATAAGATACATACATACATGCATTATTTATACACATATATTACATTTTTATGAGCTATATAAATAGAACTACCTTACCATCAAATCCTCCTTAACGAATGGATGGATCTTGAACACACTTAGTACACATGCACTTAACTCTACAACTTTCCTCTCCCAGGTGTTTAATAATTGGTTTTCAGACATTTTTGTTAGGGTCCACGTTTCACGTTCGTATGTTACAACTGGTCTGATTACAGATTCATAAATAACTTTCTTTGATATTTCAGAATCAGAATGTTTTGACGTCTGAGTATTTTCTGACTGCTGAAGTACGCCCTGTTTCCGGCTGATTTTCTTTTTTCTGTTTCTGTCAATAATTCATTTCTTTAATTTAATAAAGATACTTAGGTTCTTAAAATGGTTTACTTTTTCAAAAGTGAGGTTTCTAATCTTGAAATATGACAGGCTACTGATATAGCCTCAGTAGCAACTAGCAACGTCAAAATTAGTTTGAGTTGTGTGTAAGTAGGTCAGCTAGTCTGTTATTACTATCGAGCGATCCCCATGCTGTGTATTTAAACAATTGTGAAGCTCTGAGTTTTTTTTCTTCTTTTTTTTTTTAAAGGATAGAAGAAAATATTAACAAAAACTGAACTTACACCAAACATTTCCATTAAAACAAAAATGAAATACCACATGTGTCTTTTAAAGTTAAGTATTCTACTTATTCAAAACTACATTACATTTATTGGTCTGAGCTGGGGAGGAGTTTTTTTTGTTTTTTTTACAGGGTCCGGGTATTTTGAGAAAATATCCGACGGGTTGAAATCCGAATTTTTAATAAAGAAGAAAAAATGTGTTATCTTCTCATTTTCTATCATGTGTAACCCCCCACCCCCCTTTTTTTTTTCCCCCACAAATGAAGAGAAGTAACACGTGCATAGTATAGAACCAGTAGCGATGACGAAGCCATTCAAGTTGAAGACTTCAAAACACTAATAGCTTAATAATAAGTAATAGCCTAACCCAGCAGTTCTAATCCTTTTTAGAGCCGTGGCCTCTGTAAAAAGTTTGCAAATTTATGGTGACCTAAAACCAGAGGTAGTGTACTTTGAGCATTATAAAAGTGGGTTAAGAAAATGTAAGTGATCGAAGGAAGTTTTGGTCGAACGGATATTTAATGAAAAGTACGTTTGTTCGAGCGGACTATTCTTGTTCAAAACAAGTTTTAAGTCTCAGAGTTAAAAATGGTGAGAGTTCTTGGCACGGAAGTTTAGTTGAACGTAAATTTTTCTCAATTTTATTTTAAAATTATTTCAAATTTTTGTGAAGTGAAAGAGCTGCGAGTGAGAAACAAGGAGATTTGTTCGAACGACTTTTTGCTAACAGAATTTGAATTACAAAAAGTAAGAATAAAAATAAATAAAATACCAACAGTAGCTCGAGTTATTTAAATTCGGGTATTTAATTACAAATGGAAATAGAACCTCTTTAAAAAAAAAAACCCAAAAAACTCCATACTTTCGATAAGCTTGCGATCAGCACCAAATTTTTATTGAAAGAATATCATCTAATCTATTTTGAAATTTGTAACCCTGAGCAACACTAGTTTAAAACAGCAAAATATATTTTAATTTAGGTTAAAAGATGGGCGCCGGTGGACCATTCCATCAGGTCCCGTTTTAGTTTGCCTGAAGTAGGGAGGAGGGGGGGGGTATAAAAACTATTCAGATAAAAATGGGTTCAAAATAAAAAAAAATTGTCCCATTCAAATCGGGTTAAAAGCGCCATATATCTAGCCCTTTAAATTATTGAACTTCCCGGAAAAAATCTTGACTGGCCCTGAATGGATAGTATTAGTGTTAGTTTTAAGTCCACCGATATTTCAATACGAACAATGAAGGGTATTGCTACCTACATAGGCCTAGATACATCAATTCACATAGTGTTGTCTAAGACGATTGGTATTTATATAGCATGCAATGAAAAAGGAAATTGGTCCCATGGTCCCAAAGAAGTTTAATAGTGGATTATTATGAGTTCAGTGACCTTCGTCGGTATTTGATTATGGATAATATAGTTTATGGGAAGTATGTGTACTAAGTTTGGTCAAGATCCCTCAATTCATTTCTATGTCACCTCAAGTATCTTATATAGATCATACAGGGAAAAAACACGAATTTAGAGCCCACGACCCCCCACGGAATATTTTGTTAAGTTCTGGATAATGATTGATATATGTGCCAAGTTTGGCCTTGATCCATTACCATTTCCGTTTAAAAGCCTTTGCGGAACAAACAGAATTCCACTTATATATATATTTATCTAAATTTAGAAGAACCATTACTATATAAATAGTGTAAATAACAATATATTCCTAATAAAATCACGGCCGTTGTTCGATTATCAAAAAATAAAATACTAAAAAAACAAAGAAAAATATTGGTTATTGCGAAACAGGAGAGCAACCAATGGTTGAGGAGATGGAGGCAGAAAGTAAACGAAAAGCCCCGGCTTTAACCTCATTATCATGAATGTAAACACGTTCGCAAGCTTCCACTGTCCCACTAACATAAACATTGAACGGTTCCTTCCGCCGGACAGTGGATATATTTCTTCTATCAACAGTGGATATATTTTTTCCATCACCCGGTCTCCCTTTTATTCCAGGGATTCATTTTTATCGGAATTATAATCTATACTGTGAGTATTTTAAAGTAGCCTAGCACTCGCAACTAAACATATGCGCCTAAATAATAATATGATTATAAAGTTATGTTAATTCAAAATTGCCATTATAATGAATAATGCATGGCATGACTGCATCAACTCACTCACTTTCACTTACTGCATGCATTGCAGCATCACTAATCAATGAGTTATTAAGTACACGATTACTACCAACTCTACATCGACATGGATATTTAATTTTATTGGCCTATTTCCTTTAAAATCCCTATACTGAACTGATAAATAATAGTAATAGGCTTTAATAGGCCTATACAGCTACAATTATATACAGATCTAAACTGCCTAAGCCTAAAGGCAAAGTTAATGACAATATATAGTCATATATAAATATTTAGTAAGTAACAAGTAATATAGATAAGTAGGTCTATGACTAGTATTACTAGTATGACTTTTATGACTACACTATTACTATTACTATTAGATTACTATTACTATTACTATACTTATACTAAATACTATTAATGCAAAATGTATGATGTATGACTAAAAATCTAAAAATAAGTAATAATGAATGAGAATGAAAAGGTGAATGATAATCATATCATATTATTATTATCATTATTAATGATTATTATAGACCTGATAAAGATACTAGAAGAGTAACTACAATTTATATTTAATTAATAATAATGTTATGATTATGTGTCTCATCATGAAACTACAACACCCGGCTTAAAATTTAGGTTGAATACTCCTATTGCCTATTGTCATCAATGACAACTGACAAAGTAAATATATGATTTCAGAGTGCCTAAGTCAAATGTACTGTAAGTAAGCCTACACTTTTGACTTGCAGTTTTTTTGCCTACTTCCTACTATCCTGAAATATTTGTGCTTTAATGATGAAAATAAAAAAGCCTAATAAGAAGAACCCTTTAAATTATAAAATATTAAAAAGTCAATTATTTACAGTCAATTCCAGCCACTATAAGTTCTCAACTCTTTTTTTTTTTAATTTCTGGGAATAAATAAACCTGGTTGTGGGTTGCCACATCTTGACTAATGCTATATCAGTGATAGGCTTGAATTATGACGTTTGTCAGTGACCTTGTTGTGTTAATGAAACAGTTCCCAAAAGGAAAAAATATTAAATTAAAAGTACAAATTAGCCCTCTCCATTTAGTTAAAGTTTAAGATATTGTGCCTGCTAAATTTACTCCTCCTGTGGGGAAAAAAATCCTAATATTAGCAATAGTGAAACCTGGCTATAACGAGCTTAGATTTAATGCCGCTAAGGCATGGCAGAAAAAGTTTGTATATTAATTTGCACGTGAACATTTTTATTCTTCTTCCAAGTATTAGAAAAAAAGGTTGTAAAATATATCCATTCCCTACAATACAATAAAAATGCCACCAAAAACTGATTCAACTTCAACACCACATTAATCCCCAAGCCCAAACACAAGGGATTAGAAAAATCTGTTTTATAAAACTGAATTCACTTATCTTCTTCCTTTTTAAAAGTCCAAAAGCTATTTGCATAAAATTTTGTAAACCTCAACAATAGCCTCATCTGATCTTATGGTCCCAATTATCGCTGTTGTGTCTGGGATCCACTGATATTAATTATTTTGAAAAGCAATGATGGTCGTTTGAAATTTTTGATTATTTAATTAAAACAAACTCACAATTATATTTTTTTTTAAAATAAGAAAAACCGAAAGCTAATTCTTAAAAAAATGTTTTTATTTTCAAAATAGTATCAGCTTTTAAGTTATTGATGTCGTATAGACTGGTATAAGCTTAAAGATAAAATAATTCTAAGGCTAAGGTTAACTATTTCATCTGTTATGATTTCCCCTAATTCTGTGAACAGTAAAATATTGTTTAGCTGTTAGTCTTAGAACACAATCCAATCGCTACTTAAATTATCTCTGTAAATTCTTGCATAATAATCACTATAAAATATTTAACCATTTTGTAAACCATGCAGTTTGAATCTTAAGGGGTTGTGTGTAACTAGTTTAAGAGCCCCTGAAACAACAAACATTTAATTTTTCACATCCAAGTTTCCTTTAACTCTTTATAACATTCATTAGTCACAACCCCTTCATCAAGTTATATTATTTGGATAGACTAGAGCTCTCAAGGAACTCCACCTCCTTAGTGTCATCACCTCTGCCCCCCCCCCCCCCAACACACACAGACACTTCTCCTTTCTTTTCACATCTTTGTTTTTATGGATTAAAATAACAACGTGAATTTAGGTAAAAGTTTAAATTCATCCACAAAATACAGCAGGGATCTGTTAGAAATAACCACCATGAAATGTTAGTCCTTTTAATCAGTTTGGCGTTGTAGCCACTCAAGACGATTTTTATTATTTTTTTATTTTTAAATCCATCAGTGAAGGCTATTTGTTAGTGTATAAATACTTCCGTTAATTTGTACCTTAAGTATTTCCATATCGTTGCTTGTATGTCTACTTTAACAATGTAAACCCCCCCCCCCCCTTTNTTTTTTTTTTTTTTTTTTAACATTTTTTTTTCCTTTTCTCCTTTTTTTTTTTTTTTTAAAGCCCACACATCTCTAGGAGTCTATACAAAGTAAGGAAGTTTTTAATGCTGTGATAATCGGAAACAGAGAGTTTATTTTGGCCATTATGTAAACCTTTTCTGCCAACAACGTAAAAGTAGAATACTTGATGAGGCATAAGCCTAACGTAAACATTCTATATTTTTGTGATGAATATGGGGCAGCTATTTATAGCTCAACCGTTCTAAATACGTCACGAGTCGTGACCTGGGTCAGGACGGGTCATCGTTTAATGGAACCGTCTTGATCAGCTGTTTTGGCTGCAGGAGCCATCTAGTTATTATGATAGCTGTAAACCGTCTTGATCAGCTGTTTTGGCTGCAGGAGCCATCTAGTTATTATGATAGCTGTAAACCGTCTTGATCAGCTGTTTTGGCTGCAGGAGTCATCTAGTTATTATGATAGCTGTAAACCGTCTTGATCAGCTGTTTTGGCTGCAGGAGCCATCTAGTTATTATGATAGCTGTAAACCGTCTTGATCAGCTGTTTAGGCTGCAGGAGCCATCTAGTTATTATGATAGCTGTAAACCGTCTTATTTGTCATGGCTTTCCGCAAACCATTTTTTATCATGGTTTTCTGCAAACCGTCTTATTTATCATGATTTGTTGCAAACCTTCTATTAATCATGATAGCTGCAAGCCCCATATTTGTCGCGATAGCTGCCAACCTTATATGTGCCGTGAAAGCTGGCAACCCCATCATGACCATGATTGATTCTTACCACATAACTCCAACTAGCAATCGCATACTTTAACAGTGATCCCAAACTATAAAATGTGGATGATTTCTGACACTGGCCTACACTACTTTGTAAATGCATCAACATACACCTGGATGCACTGGAAAGCCCAGTTCCACGAGGAATGAGAAGCACTTGTGGACGACCATGCCAGAGGGATTAAAGTCACACATGAATTGTAAAGCCTTAATGATGGCTGTTATTCCCTATACTTTGGTTTCGTGAAATCTAACCCACATGTTGGTCCGAGCGCTTGATCCGACAACCTGGTCCTGCATGCGCCCCTGTAATCTCAAACCCTTGTCCCCTTTAAATGTAAGTCTTCTTCGTCAAAACTAATGTTTGTTATTGTGCAGCCGTCATGGAGTTGCAACACAGTGGTGCCCTGCCACAGCGTCCCCCAAAATGGTGGCCCGTGGACCGTTGCCGGGTCGCTGCACAGCACGACGGGAATGTTTAGTGTCAAATAAGTAACACATTATAATTAATAAATCCTGGCGTCGGTCTCTGGCGCAATGTCGAAACTAGTCCTCCGGTCCACCAAACTTGAGAAATTTTTTGGAAAACGCTGACGCTGCCAAACTTCCATTCAGATCTTAAAAATGTTCCCTTCACTTCTCCGCTGCTGTGAACTTGAACAAGTCTTGCTTGTTGGCGTCGGTATTTATCTGCCCTCTGTTTGTGCGGAGTAACCCCGGGTCACATGAATGAGTTCTTTTCGTGTAGACACCACTAGCGGCCCTTATTTCCCCTTTACCGGAAGCATACGCCTGCTTACGATTATTTTTGTTTGGTGTTACGTCACAATCGCAATTGATCAGCGGCGGCGGCTCAAGCAGTTTTTTTTGTCTAGGTGGGGCGAAATATCCGGGATGATATTCCCGGCACGACCAATATTTATTTGAAATGAGTGAATGAAGAAGAGTGTCTTTTCTTTCACTTTTGCGATGGTGCCCGATTTGGTTCTGCCGCACAGCTCCCGTCGTCTGAGGGCCGCACCTGTCTATGTTGTCTATGTTGTCTATGTTGTCCAATGTTATCATTGTCCACTCGTAAACATTTTTTTTAAAAATAACATGTTAAATCTACTGCGTATATGGCACCTCTGAATCCCGTTTTATGTTCATATGTAAGTGATGTTGCTCAAAGTGAGCTTGGGGGGGGGGGCTGCTATAGACAATATTTAGGTGATACCAATAGATGAGGTGTGTGTTTAAGACGGATTTCCACATACGTACTTTACGGTGTTCCAGATAGGTACTTTATGGTGTTTAAGATAAGTAATGTACTATATTCAAGATAAGTAATGTACTATACTTAAGCAAACGTACTTAACGATGTTCAAGATAAGTAATTTATGATACTTAAGATAAGTAATTTATGATACTTAAGATATGTGCTTAACGGTGTTTAAGATAAGGGCCTTACGCTGTTCAGGTAAATGCTTTACAGTGTTCAATTTTACGGCGTTCTGTGCCATTCTCAAATCATTGTAAAAGTGATTATATATATTTACAAGCACTCCCAATAAATAAAATTAAATAACATGGGCATTAACAACAAAAAAAAAAAATCAACAACATCCCATTGCCGTTGTACCAGCAGTTGCCAGAAACAACATTTCATTGCCCCTCTACCAGCAGTTGCCAGAAACAACATCCCATTGCCACTGTACCAGCAGTTGTCAGAAACAACATTCCATTGCCGCTGTACTATCAGTTGCCAGAATCAACATTCCATGGCCGCTGTACTAGCAGTTGCCAGAAACAACATCCCTTTGCCGCTCTACTAGCACTTGCCAGAAACAACATCCCATTGCCGCTGTACCAGCAGTTGTCAGAAACAACATCCCACTGCCGCTGTACCAGCAGTTGCCAGAAACAACATCCCATTGCCGCTGTACCAGCAGTTGTCAGAAACAACATCCCACTGCCGCTGTACCAGCAGTGGTCAGAAACAACATTCCATTGCCGCTGTACTAGCAGTTGCCAGAATCAACATTCCATTGCCGCTGTACTAGCAGTTGCCAGAAACAACATCCCATTGCCGCTATACCAGCTGTTGCCAAAAACAACATCCCATTTCCGCTATACCAGCAGTTGCCAGAAACAACATCCCATTGCCGCTATACCAGCAGTTGCCAAAAACAACATCCCATTTCCGCTCTACCAGCAGTTGCCAGAAACAACATCCCATTGCCGCTATACCAGCAGTTGCCAGAAACAACATCCCATTGCCGCTATACCAGCAGTTGCCAGAAACAACATCCCATTGCCGCTATACCAGCTGTTGCCAAAAACAACGTCCCATTGCCGCTATACCAGCTGTTGCCAGATGTCTTGGCGAGTACCAGATTAAAATGCCATCAACGTTTTCAATGCAAACAGTATGAAATGTTTCATTCATTTGTTTTGATTTGATTCTGAGTGCTTCTTAATGTTGCCGTGGTGCTTGCATTGCCAGAAATGCCAGAGACCGTTACAAGTTATTATTTTAATACCAACCATGAGCTTTCTATTGTTTTATGTGAAGCTGTCATATTGCCATACAAATATTAGTGTTTAGAGTACTGCGTATCATTGCCGCATTACCATATTATTTCCGTATCATTATCATTTCATTACCGCATTCTCTAACCATTACCTCTCATAACCTTATCATTACCGTATCATATCATTATCATTACCGTAGTCCAGGCTTATGTCCAGTGAAATGCCTTGGTAGTAGTCCAGGTCTATGTCCAGTGAAATGCCTTGGTAGTAGTCCAGGCCTATGTCCAGTGAAATGCCTTGGTAGAAGTCTAGGCCTATGTTCAGTGAAATGCCTTGGTATAAGTCTAGGCCTATGTCCAGTGAAATGCCTTGGTAGTAGTCCAGGCCTATGTCCAGCGAAATGCCTTGGTAGTAGTCCAGGCCTATGTCCAGTGAAATGCCTTGGTAGAAGTCTAGGCCTATGTCCAGTGAAATGCCTTGGTAGTAGTCCAGGCCTATGTCCAGTGAAATGCCATGGTAGAAGTCCAGGTCTATGTCCAGTGAAATGCCTTGGTAGTAGTCCAGGTCTATGTCCAGTGAAATGCCTTGGTAGAAGTCCAGTGAAATGCCTTGGTAGAAGTCTAGGTCTATGTCCAGTGAAATGCCTTGGTAGAAGTCCAGGTCTATGTCCAGTGAAATGCCTTGGTAGAAGTCCAGGTCTATGTTCAGTGAAACGCCTTGGTAGTAGTCCAGGTCTATGTTCAATGAAATGCATTTTTAGTAGTCCAGGTCTATGTTCAGTGAAATGCCTTGGTAGAAGTCTAGGTCTATGTCCAGTGAAATGCCTTGGTAGAAGTCCAGGTCTATGTTCAGTGAAACGCCTTGGTAGAAGTCCAGGCCAATGTTTCAACACCTCAGCGCCGGTTGTCAACATCCTCTTCACTCGACCTAGGACGTTTGGTGTTAAATACTTTTAAGGGTGACTTAGTTGATTCTTATACAGATGTTGGGGACATCGTTGAATTTTATCAACATAACAGGCTACACGCGCATCGGAGTGGATTTCAACGGAAGAATAGGAGCATACCGTTTTTGTTTGTTTCTTACATGAATATAAGGATATAACTGAAAGTATCTTATGCTCCACATGGGTGATCTGGCGTAGTTCTCCTTGTGTTCAGTTCAATGTGATGATGCTATATCTATATCTTTACAACGTGTGTTGGTTAGGTCAGACCAGTTCCCCGACCAATCTATTATTCTGCACCCCCTACCACTGACTCCCTAGAAAAAGTATAGCAGTTCAATTCAAAATTAAACAACCGTATCACACCCCACCCTCCCTTTTTTTTCCTCCTAAAATGCTACTTGGCAGCCTGCGGGTGCTCGGAAACCACTGGGCTAGACCCGCGTGGCTCGACCTATCTTTCCCTTTGGGTTTGAAAGACGCCGATGACAACTAAACGTTCAGAACTATGCACGTGACATATGTCACATGTGTCAGTTGTCAGTCCTGCGGAAAAGCGACACCTTAATTATTGTTGCATCTAATTTCTGAAACCATATGTTTCCCTTCGACGTGTTAACCTCCCGGCAGAACATCTCTGCAGTCGGACATCCTCATGTCGTTTGATGGGCCTCGTTTGCAGAAAACACCATTCTGACCCCGTTTGTTTACCTTCTCATATAAACACGTTGCCTTTGTCGTGCCCGTGTGTACATAAACAACCGAGGATTGTTTACTACTGCCCAGTGGGTGGGAAAGCTTCCTTTTGCGGCGCCCCCCACCCCGTGTGATGTAATCCCCATTGAGTGCGAGAGGTCCCTTTTGCGGCACCACCCCCCCCCCCGCGGGATGTAATCCCCATTGGGTGGGAGAGGTTCCTTTGGCGGCACCACACCCCGCGGGATGTAATCCCCATTTGGGTGGGAGCGGTTCCTTTTGCGGCACCACCCCCTCCCCCCCGCGGGATGTAATCCCCATTTGGGTGGGAGAGGTTCCTTTGGCGGCACCACCCCCCCGCGGGATGTAAACCCCATTTGGTTGGCCAGGTTCCTTTTGCGGCACCACCCCCCGCGGGATGTAATCCCCATTTGGGTGGCAGGAGGTTCCATAGCGGTATTGACTTTGTGTGATGTACTCCCCAGGGGGTGGCAGGAGGTTCCACAGCGGTATGGACTCTGTGTGATGTACTCCACGGTGGGTTGCAGGAGGTTCCCTTGCGGTATTGACTCCGTGTGATGTACTCCACAGTTGGTGGGAGAGATTCCATTGCGATAGCGAGTCTGTGTGATGTACTCCCCAAGGGGTGCGAGAGGTTCCATTGCTTGTATTGACACTGTGTGATGTACACCCCAGTGGGTAGGAGAGCTTACCTTGCGGTATTGACTCTGTGTGATGTATTCCCCAGGAGGTTCCCTTGCTGTTTTGACTCTGCTTGATGTACTCCCCAGTAGGTGGGTGAAGCTTCCCTTGCTCAGCACAAACTGTGACATTGATTAGGCGTGATGATTTACTCCACAGGGGATGGGGGAGGGGAGGGGGGGCTGGTCACTTCGCGGCACCGCCTCTGTCTGTTGCTCCGTGCCTACTTTGCCCTGACTACCAGTTCCACGTTATTTTACGATTCATTTATTATCGCTGAAATCCTCTGCGTCAACAATCACCGTGTTCATCTATTCCCGGGATGACTAAACGTCTCTTTCTTATTGATGTTTTCAACGTGGACGATTTCTTTATCCATAAAATATTTAGGCTGCACCGCATCGATTGTGTTGGCTGAATGCGAGCACGCAAACATTTCTTGTCTAGCTGTCTGGCATCAAAGCTGGAGTCGAGATGCTACAATAAGTTAAGAAAGAGGGGGGGGGGGACTGTAAACATGATTTAGTCGTGATAGTGCCATTGTTTGATCGTGGGGGATCTGTTAATATCTTTTTATGTGGAGAGTATTTCAGTCTGCAATGATGGGTCGGCGAGTTACTTGAATTGCTGGCATCCGTTCGACACAATGTGACGATGGTGTGGGCTTCGGAGGAGGAATACCACAAGGCCTGGCACTATTCTTCAAGGATTATAAACTGGTTCCTAATAGCAAATCGCCGCTGGATAACCCAAGGGAACATCATTTGTATGATACAGCTTGGCCAGCAGTTGTCGGAATGTTTCATTGTACCAACGATATCCGCCTTTCGGGTTTCCATCTCCTGTTTTGATTTCAGAGATGCCCTTTCTTAGTCGCCCTCCAAGGTTAACGAGTCCCATCTACCCGTGGTGCTGGTGGTGTTTTTTTGTTGTTGTTGCTTGACTGGGCTTTGAAATATGACTGACCAACTTGAAATTTGCACCCCCATATATATTTATATATATATTTATAAAGTCATATACATTGGGAATTCCCTCTAATGCTATCTCTTATATGTATTAGGCTTCTGGTGTGACTGCTTCCATTTCCGGCTGCTTCCCGTTCAGCGTATTTGGAGCTGAGAGTATTTTCGTAGCTTTTTGCTATATGCTTTTGTTTTTTGTGACGTATATTTGGGTATTGGAAATGGCGTTGTTGTTGTTGTTATGTTTTAGCAGGAGCAGCAGTCATGGCGTAGTTAGTAAAGGTGTGTTGGTCATGGCGTTCTTTATTTAATAAAGAGACATTAGCTACACGAATCATTGGTTTGTAAAATAATGAATAAAATGAAGTATATTACCTATGATTCTCTACGTTTAAAAGAAAGTATCAATAGTGAGTTCAATAACGCGTAAAATATAATTCTTGATAACTACGCTAAATGATTTTAAAGTGGTTGGGGCATCATGATATTAATACAGCTCATGGGCGTGATTTAAAAAGTGTGCAATGTCGTATCATGGGAGGAAGGAAGGGGTCTAGCAAAAACTGGGATTCTTAAATGTGCTTTACCTGAGTTCATGTTTTCTCAAGTAGCTTTAGTAGATGGGAAGTTCACGCATTGCCGTTGCCAATGTTTGGCGGGTTATAACTAGTATATATTAATTATATATCTCTCCTTTTTAATTATTTTTTTTGGTTCTTTCCCCCCCCCCCCCCCTTTTACTCCGTGGTAGTTGAGTAACAATCCACCCGTGTCCGTATTTTTTGGAATCGGGTCTTCAAAAGGCTTTTTTCTGTGCACGGGATTGCTTACTTCCGGTTATAAAAGTATGAGTCTTAGTACACAAACGAATTTGTCAATAAAAAAATGGCTCATATAATATCATGCATAAAAAAATAATATTTTTGGTAGCCAATGAAAGCTTAACAACCATCGTGGATAACCAACAAGCCGCCAAGTCAGAGGCGATGGGGGCCTTAATCTTAGGATCACACTTGTCTGATAAGATCACACATGTCTGATCAGACCGCACTAGTCTGATGAGATCGCACTTGTCTGATAAGATCACACTTGTCTGATAAGAACACACTTGCATGATAAGATCACACTTTTCTGTACGTCACATGAAGAAAATTGATTATTTTAAGTCTACCCCCCCCACCCCCCAAGAGCTAAGTGAAAAGCGATTAACGGCAACAACCCCCGATGCTGTTCCCACACAGAATACACCTCGGGGCTGTTCTGCAAAGCTGTTCTGCAAAGCTGTTCCAACAATGTCCGAGTGGACAACGGATATAAATGAGTTCTTGTGAGCGCTTACATTCGCGTTGAATGGTGCAATGGCCACTGAGAGGGGTGAGGGGTGGTGTGTGGGGGGGGGGTTGGTGTGTGGTCTGTGTCGACTCGGTCATCAAGTAAAATGGATGTCGCAAGCGTTTGTTTAAGCGTTGTCAATAGTTCTATTCCTAAGTCCCGTGTCCCACGGTCATGCTGGTCTGTTCACACGTTTAGACGAGTGTCGCGCAACAACGTTGTGTGCATTTCGGGAGATTTTTTTTTTAAAAAAAGGGAGCTGAATAAATTTGCGAGGTTCAATTTACACGAATCCGAACATCAAACAATTATGGCGAAAAGTCCGTACCATGAAGCAGGTACACACGTTACAAAGCTGCAGACGGTGCCGTATAGAATGCTGATCGAGATTTTGGGAACTCTGCTTAAACCTTATTTCATCCTGATCGCTGGCTATGTGGTCCTGGTGAGTTGCGGCCCTTGTGATTTTTGGTCCCAGTGAGTTGCGGTCCTGGGGAGTTGTGGCCCTTGTGAGTTGCGATCCTGGTGAATTGTGGTCGTATTGAGTTGCGGTCCTGGTTGGTTGCCTGTAAGATGCACCAATCAGCATTCGCACGCCATGACTTGTACATTGAGTAGGATTGTATTGCGAAACACATCTTATAAAGGATTAGTGGAAATGTATACAAAAGAAATGTTGTCCAATGGAAGTTTGTTCGAAATGAAATAAAAATTTACCCCACCTCTCACTCGCGCCTTTCCTTAAAGTAAACATTAAAACTATTCCATATATTTCAATATAACATATTTAATTTCGAACAAACTTCTGTTGAAAGAAAAAAGTATCTTTCTTACTCATTTCCGGATACGCTAATAGAGAAAACGCGTTCGCCCCTCTGAGTCTGGCTGTCTGATCAGCGGGACATCCTTAACGTAAAGATGGCTCGTGTACAAACGGAAATCATGACTAAATCAAACCCACGAAAGGGATGGTCAAATGAGTTGTGAAGGTGCCCACTTGGCGCGCGACTCGAGGGCTACTAAAAATTGGTCGTTTGTTGACCCGAGCTACTTGCATTCTGTTCCTACACACCTTTTTTGCCCGCCTCTAGTAGAAAGTAGTGATCTTTGCTTATCTTCCTGGGGTGAGTTTAAGTCTCAGTCTTCTCAGCGGAGTTGCCTCCTAGACCATTGAATAGTTAAACTAAATAAGTAAGAGGGGCCGAGGGCCCAGACCGGAGCCGGATATTATTGTTGGAATAGAATTTTTTTTAAATACTCCATACCATATTTCAGACACTGCAGGCCATCATATTTCAGACACTGCAGGCCATCATATTTCAGACACTGCAGGCCACCTTATTTCAGACACTGCAGGCCATCATATTTCAGACACTGCAGGCCATCATATTTCAGACACTGCAGGCCACCTTATTTCAGACACTGCAGGCCATCATATTTCAGACACTGCAGGCCATCATATTTCAGTCACTGTAGGCCTCCATATTTCAGACACTGCAGGCCATCATATTTCAGACACTGCAGGCCATCATATTTCAGACACTGCAGGCCATCATATTTCAGACACTGCAGGGCCACCTTATTTCAGACACTGCAGGCCATCATATTTCAGACACTGCAGGCCACCTTATTTCAGACACTGCAGGTCAGCTTCTTTGCAAGAGTGCAATAAAATACAGACATGCCGTCATTTGCCGGAGTCAACGTCACCCTGTGAATTAGATTTGCTTGGAGTTCATGAAAAGACTGGGGGTAGGGTTTGGAGTGGGTGGGGGTTGTTAAAGAAAACTAACTAGTAAAGTTGGTTGAGGGCGTTGGGAAATTATCTTCTAGTTTCAGAAATGGCTGTTGAGATTTGGAGGGGGGAAACAAGTGTGTGTGTGTGGGGGGGGGTGTGGGGGTGGGCGGGGCCGTTGGAGTGTTGACATGATTGGATGTAACGGTGATAGGCAGGGGACGATCAGATGAAATTAAATTAGTTTCCCCACTTCACACCACTTCACGTGGCCCGGATTTTTTAATACATTTTTTTTTTGTTAAAGAAGTTTCCAATTTCAATTGATTTTGAGGTGAATACAGTCTCTTCACTCAATCATATCGTGATGTATAACGCTGTCATTCAAACTCACCACCGGCTGTATTCTCATGACATTTCATCAGATCTATTTACTTGCATGCTATTAGATTTCATATGTATGTTTGCGCCCGGTTGAATCTCAACCTGAAATCTATCTAAGTGGGTATTTATAACACAGGCCTGTTTTAAAGATTCATACCCCCACCACCCCCTTTTTTTTCTACCGTATCTCTCTGTCCCTGTCTCTTTTTTTTTCTCTATCCTCCCTCCCCCTCTCTCTCTCTCCCCTCTCTCTGTCTCTCTCTGTGTCTCTCTCACTCTTATATATATATATATATATATATATATATATATATATATATATATATATATATATATATATATATATATATAT
>CAXITT010000789.1:95361-108559 GCA_964033795.1 Lymnaea stagnalis
CCCCCCCAGCTCAGCTTTTGAAGATATCGTGTGTGGTGGGTTTTTTTTTTTTTCTCCTTCGTCTTGAAATAATTTTTTTTTAAAATCACCAACCAGATGTGTCCTGGAAGTTTCTCACCAACCAGATGTGTTCTAGAAGTTTCTCACCAACCAGATGTGTCCTAGAAGTGAGCTGGCTAAAATGGAATGACTGGCGTGAGTGTCGGCGATGATCTTGATTCCGGTGAAAGGAACTCAGCGTCGATCAGGAGTTCAAGAGGTGAAGTAACCAGATTGGTCTCGGAGTAAATCGTATGAGAAATAAACAGACTGGTACTGGTGTAATCGTAGGTGAAGTAACCACAGTACCAAGTGAACCAGAGTGATTCTGGAGTAACCGTGGGTGACGTGACCAGAGTGGTATTGGAGGAATCGTTCTACGACATGTCAATCTCATGAACACTTTGCCTGGAATGAATGAGGTGACATCGCTTTTAAATTGCTGAACATTACAGAAGGAAAATATCTTTTTTTTCGTTCCCCACACAACGTAAGATGCTTTCCTTCAAGAGTCCAGAGGACTTATTGGATTACAACTTTCCAACAACCTCCAAGCCTCAGTGAGGACTCCTCGCTGGTGTAACTCACTAGCAGACTCGCTCGTGCAACTCACTGGCGGACTCGCTCGTGCAACTCACTGGCGGACGTGCTGTACATGCCGGTCATATGCGCATCTGTCATCTTCATCTAACTCTTCATCTTCGTCGTAACCAGCTGAAAGAATGTTGATCAAGGAGTACCGGATATCTCTGCCCATGAGCGTGGAGGAGTATCGAATCGCTCAGCTCTACATGATACAGGTAGGTGGAGCCCGTCAACCAAAACAACCGTCTTTCATGTATCCAACGCTATGTATCTTCTTTCTTCTGTTATAGTGCTGTTGATGTGCAAGTGTTGGTGGCATGTGTCCAACGCTATGTATCTTCTTTCTGTTATAGTGCTGTTGATGTGCAAGTGTTGGTGGCATGTGTCCAACGCTATGTATCTTCTTTCTGTTATAGTGCTGTCGATGTGCAAGTGTTGGTGGCATGTGTCCGACGCTATGGATCTTCTTTCTGTTATAGTGCTGTTGATGTGCAAGTGTTGGTGGCATGTGTCCGACGCTATGGATCTTCTTTCTGTTATAGTGCTGTTGATGTGCAAGTGTTGGTGGCATGTGTCCGACGCTATGGATCTTCTTTCTGTTATAGTGCTGTTGATGTGCAAGTGTTGGTGGCATGTGTCCAACGCTATGTATCTTCTTTCTGTTATAGTGCTGTTGATGTGCAAGTGTTGGTGGCATGTGTCCAACGCTATGTATCTTCTTTCTGTTATAGTGCTGTTGATGTGCAAGTGTTGGTGGCATGTGTCCAACGCTATGTATCTTCTTTCTGTTATAGTGCTGTTGATGTGCAAGTGTTGGTGGCATGTGTCCAACGCTATGTATCTTCTTTCTGTTATAGTGCTGTTGATGTGCAAGTGTTGGTGGCATGTGTCCGAATCGTAGTGAAGTATTTTTACGTAAATGTAAATGCGTAGCTGCCATCAATGTGTCCGAATGGTTTGGTGTAAATGAGTTGAGGTGTGTCATAATCTCAGGCTGAGTAGAGTTATGCGTTCCCACAGATTAAGAGGACCTTTCTTGAACTATGAAGACTGAAAGTGGAGATTTGCTCCATGCACCACTGGTCTATGGGACGTATCGACTCCATACACTGGTCTATGGGACGTACCGACTTCATACACTGGTCTATGGGACGTACCTACTCCATACACTGGTCTATGGGACGTACCGACTTCATACGCTGGTCTATGGGACGTACCTACTCCATACACTGGTCTATGGGACTTACCGACTTCATACGCTGGTATATGGGACGTACCTACTCCATACACTGGTCTATGGGACTTACCGACTTCATACGCTGGTCTATGGGACGTACCTACTCCTTACACTGGTCTGGGGGTCGTAGCGACTACACACACTGGTCTATGGGACGTTCCTACTCCATACACTGGTCTATGGGACTTACCGACTCCATACACTGGCCTATGGGACTTACCTACTCCATACACTGGTCTATCGGACTTACCTACTCCATACACTGGTCTATGGGACTTACTGACTCCATACACTGGTCTATCGGACTTACCTACTCCATACACTGGTCTATGGGACTTACCGACTCCATACACTGGTCTAGGGATCGTAGCGACTCCATACACTGGTCTATGGGACTTACCGACTCCATACGCTGGTCTATGGGACGTTCCTACTCCATGCACTGGTCTGGGGGTCGTAGCGACTCCATACACTGGTCTTATGGGACGTGCCGACTCCACACACTAGTCTCTAGGACTTACCAATTTCAACCGGTGTTTTCATCCTAGGCTCTTATGTCGTCAAGTTCAAGTCACAGGCTCGGCAGCGTGGTTTACATTTTTTAAAAGTCGAAAATAGGTTTTTAATGATCGTTTACCCGCAGGCCGTTGATGAGTTTAGGAATCGGCAACAAATGCAATGCATTATGTCGTATGCTAGAGTCGATGTATTTGGTTCCACGCTGCTACCACATGGACGGTAACCGGAAATTTGTTTGAAAGAAATTCGGTCGACAGAAAATTTATGGATGGAAGTTAAAACAATTGGGAAATCTGGTTAAACGGAAGTGGTCGAACGGAAATTTTTGTATTTTTTTTCCAATTCAAAAAAAAATTTTTTAATTTTTTTTCTTCTTGTTGTTAAGTCTTCGAGTTGCCAGTTAGTAATTGGGAGATTTGTTCGAACTGAAATTTGTTCCCATTTAAAAAAAGAAACCACAAAAACAACATCTGTACAGTAGTGACAGTAGTGACAGACAGTAGCTAAGTTGTTTGATAAGTGGGCAATTAGTTACAAATAGAAATACACCCACTGTAAAGTGAGTAACAAAGGCATGCTCTCGGTAAGTTTTGCTAGCATTTCAACGTTTCTATTGATAGAATATCGGATGATCCCGTTGGAATGTGTTAAAGAACATTGATTTCCGAGAACAAAATCTATTTTTAAGGCAAGTAGTGGAATCAGTCTGATGGGTAGGTCTTGTATAATAAATGACTATATGCACGCGAAGTTGATGGCTACATGCACGTGAAATTGATGGCTACATGGACGGGAAGTTGATGGCCACAAGCAGCGTGACGTCACAATTTGTTGGAAACTGCGATAACTAAAAAAAAAACGCTTGGTTTCAAGTCGAACTGCAGCTGCTAATAGTGTTGTAACTAACCGTGCCGCTGCTAGCAGTGTTGTCAATAATTATGCAACTGGTTGCTCCAAAACTGAAGTGAATATAACAAGGAACAGGACTGAAACAGGGTGCTGTAGCTTCATGTGTGACTCTCATTAAATTGTGTCTAATGCTTGAGTGAACTACCTAACACCGGCAATGTAAGGTCAACTCCTTTCACTTAAAAATATATAGTTTAACAGCATACAATATATATATATATACATATATATACATATATACATANTATATATATATATATATATAGTAAAATTCGAACACATTTCAAATCAAAAAAAAATTTGTTCTACCAAATTTCCAAAGGACCAAACCTTCTTTGACTAAAACTCCAGTCCACTCAATTTCTTTTCACCAAACTTCCGTCGATCAGTTTCTTTACCAAACATTTCTAGACCCATGGACTTGTCCACAACCACTTCTGAATTTAGGTACTTTAATCATTGTACTTCCGCCCGCTTCGTTTCATTTTTTTAAAATTTTAAAAACACTCTTTTTCCTTTCTTTTCTTGTACTTACCTTATTTAATAGGTTGGATTTTGATGTACATTTATGAAAACGTCAATTGAAATTCATGCCACTTATGTTTTTGTTGTACATTTGCCCCAACGTCTTAACATTGTATTTTTGCCTTTCATCAAAGCTTGACAGTACATTTTTTTTTTTTACATTCACAATTATATTATTTATTTTGCCCTAGTAATTCTACTTTCAATCAACATTTACCAAATATTTTCTTATAATTCTCAAATTTTCAAAGAGATATAATAATTTTTTTTGTTCTTTCTCCATAAATAATCGCTGACTGCGGAGCCTCCGGCGGACCCGCCAGCCGCTTGGGGTGCTTCCAGTCACCAGAAACGCTTGACGGCGATAATCTGATTGGCCTGGCGATTTGATTGTTTGTTTTTTTCCCCCCCCCCCCCCCCCGAAGCTCGGTCGGTGATGAAATTGGGATTAATTTTTGTATGCGGTGGGATCCCCCACAGGCCAGGATTGTGTGTGTGTGTGTGTGGGTGTGTGGTAGGATCCTAACATGTGAGGGGATTTTAAGTAGGTGGCGCTGGTAAGCTTATTATGTGGGTGTAGCTACAAAAAGAAGCAGGGATTTGTAGCGGAGCTCGGGGCTCTGGAGGAGGATCCTTTTTTGCCCAGAGCTGGAACGGAGTTGGAGCTAACCAAAGTTTGTCGGGAGCGGAGCTCGGACCAAGAAAAAGTCTGCTCTGAATCTCTGCAAGAGGACTTGAAAGAATGCGAGTCTGAGAAAGAAGTCTAGGGGATTGAGTGCACGATTGTCCGTGAACCAAAAACTGTGCGTGTGTGTTTGTGTGACCAGTTCACAGTTAGGCTCGAAAGTAGAGACCGACGGAAAGTCATCTTCTGATTTCGACCGAAACCGAAACTAGGCCGAAAGTTAACATTTCAGTTTCGGCCAAAGCTGAAAGTTAACATTTCAGTTTCGACCAAAGCCGAAATTAAACTGAAATTTAACTTACTGGTTTCGGCCGAAAGTGATGAAATGGCCACTTTCGGCGCCGAAGCTGAATTTCCGTCGGTTTCTACTGGAAAGACTGCGTGTGTCTTAAGAATGGAAAGACTGCGTGTGTCTTTAGACTGGAAAGACTGCTTGTATCTTTCGACTTGAAAGACTGCATGTGTCCTTAGACTGGAAAGACTGCCTGTGTCCTTAGACTGGAAAGACTTCGTGTGTCTTTAGACTGGAAAGACTGTGTGTGTCTTTAGACTGGAAAGACTGCGTGTGTCTTTAGAATGGAAAGACTGCGTGTGTCTTTAGACTGGAAATATTGCGTGTGTGTTTAGACTGGAAAGACTGCATGTGTCTTCAGACTTGAAAGACTGCGTGTGTCTTTAGAATGGAAAAACTGCGTGTGTCTTAAGACTGGAAATATTGCGTGTGTGTTTAGACTGGAAAGACTGCGTGTGTCTTTAGACTGGAAAAGCTGCGTGTGTCTATTACTGTGTGTTTGCGTAACAATGTCAGTTATACAAGAACACTGCGCGTGTGACCAGTTCACATGTATCTGTTTGTAGTTGATGGAAAGTTGGGTAGAATGGATATGTTGGCTGCTTGAGGTATCCACATGAACATTCTATGGTAGTCATCTTTAACGCATTCATATCTCTAAGGTGATCCTAAAGCACGCTGGCACAACGTCGTGTTGGCTGGCCTCGGGTTTGTCACCATTCGAGTGGTACAATGTGTGGCTCGAGTAACCACGCTCTGCAATAATGGAATCCATTGGTGGACAAGAAGAGAAAGGACGAGGGAACTTCGTGAGTTTTTTCTAGGCTCGTCTCATCATTTGGCCGAGTCCATTGTACTCTGGGCAATCCTGGCGCCCCCCCCCCCCTGT
The DNA here is from genome assembly GCA_964033795.1 of Lymnaea stagnalis. Classification (NCBI taxonomy): domain Eukaryota; kingdom Metazoa; phylum Mollusca; class Gastropoda; family Lymnaeidae; genus Lymnaea; species Lymnaea stagnalis. Next base: position 101,042 of record CAXITT010000789.1, read on the forward strand.
CCTCCCGTTAAAATTAACTATTTCCCCCTACACAAATTACAGGCCCACCCCCCACCCAGCAATCCATTGGTGGACAAGAAGAGAAAGGACGAGGGAACTTCGTGAGTTTTTTCTAGGCTCGTCTCATCATTTGGCCGAGTCCATTGTACTCTGGGCAATCCTGGCGCCCCCCCCCCCCTGTCATCCAGTTAAAATTAACTTATGCCTACTAAACAAATTACAGGTCCAACACCCACCCAGCCCCTTCCCCACATAATACTGGCGAGTTTAAGCCAAACTGAACTTTGTTGGTTACATCCCCCAGGAAGTTCTCGGAAGGAAGACTCAGTATCCGTATCCAGATTATGGCGTCTCACGTGCGGCTTTTCTTTCGCTGATTGGGAATAGACAAAAAAAATTACGCTGCTCAATATATTATCTCTATATTTTTTACCAATAGGAAAGATAAGAACAATGAGACAACTGAAAATCTATACCCTGACTCATTCATAAGATTCTTTTGTATGCAAGAGCAGGGGTTCCTAATAATTATGCGGTTTAAACCACTTTCATGTGTGTGTGAGGGGGGGGGTGTTATGATTAACATCGTTAATTTGGATGTTTGGTCATCCGGCCGCGTCTTAAAAATATAAAAACGTCCAGCAATTTGTAACGTAGTTCCCGCATTTTGAGTCTTGTCAAATACGAGCACAAATTTGAGTCTGGTCAAATACGAGCACATTTTGAGTCTGGTCAAATACGAGCACATTTTGAGTCTGGTCGAATACAAAGATATTTTGACTCTGGTCAAATACAAACATATTTTGAGTCTGGTCGAATACAAAGATATTTTGACTCTGGTCAAATACAAACATATTTTGAGTCTGGTCGAATACAAAGATATTTTTAGTCTGGTCAAATACAAACATATTTTGATTCTAGTCAAATACGGGCACATTTTGAGTCTGGTCAAATACAAACATATTTTGATTCTAGTCAAATACGGGCACATTTTGAGTCTGGTCAAATACGAACATATTTTGATTCTGGTCAAATACAAGCGCATTTTGTTTCTGGTCAAATACGAACATATTTTGATTCCGGTCAAATACAAACATATTTTGAGTCTGGTCAAATGCAAGCACATGTTGACTATGGTCGAATGCAAGCACATTTTGAGTATGGTTGCCATATCTGTAAATGACCGATTGTCATTCGTGTACATCGCCATATAACCAGGTGTGTACATCACTTATTGCCATGTCTGTACATCACAGATGGCCATTTGTGTACACCTTATATAACCACGTGTGTACATCACTTATTGCCATGTGTGTACATCACTTATTGCCATGTGTGTACATCACTGATTGCCATGTGTGTGCATCACTGATAGCCATTTCTGCACCATCACCTTCTAAACGTGTGTATACATCACTGGTTGCTAGATTGTTTCATACCCTGTCTCCGCTATCCTTAATTGAATATCTCTTTGCATGGACACGGCTCTTCTCTCATGAATGCCCTCCTCAACTTTCCATGGCCCGTCTTAATGAACTCCCAAGGCTTTCACACTCTTGGCTCAGCGTTCCCCAATTGGTGGTCCGCGGAAATTAAAAAAAAATGACATTCAACGTCAAATAAAAAGAACAATAATTAATATATTTGGCACCGGTCCCCGGTGCAATCGGAAACGTGTCCACCGGTCAGCAAAACTTAAAAGTTTGGGAAACGATGTCCAAGCCCTCTTTACTCTACCTACGACTAGGGCTTTCGTAACTGTTTTTTTTTTTAAAAAAACACCTGTTAGGGTCCCCGTCGACCCACGGAGACCTCTAATAGGGAGCAGACACATTTGTAAAAATGTAGTTAGCCATGGGAGAAATTATTTAATTAATTTATTTTCTTTAAAAAAAACAACAACAACAATAATATGTTACAACTGAAAGTTTTTACTCATTTGAAAGGACGTAGTTCATTCATATCAATTGTATTATTAAAACATTTTGAATTAAATTAGATTTCTTTTAAAGTTATTCTTTCGAAAAATAATAATAATCACTAGTTATAGCTCGCCAAACACTGGCGACAGCAATTCGTGAATTTCCCATCTACTAATGTTACTTGATAAAACACGAACTCAAGTAAGGGACATTTCAGAATCCCAATTTTTGCTACAGCCCTTCCCCACTTGATACGCCACTGCACACTTTTTATTTCACTCTCATGAACCATAATAAAAATTCGGATGTCCCAACCACTTTTAAACCGAATATTTAATACACCATATTTAAATTGAGACGATTTCTTTTTCAGAAAGGAAAATAGTACGTACCATTAGCAGTTGCGTCATTTTAAAAAAAAAAATCGTTTAGCGTAGTTAACGGGAATTACATTTTGCGCACTATCCGGAAATGGAAGCAGTCACACCAAAAACATAATATATATATATAAGAAAGAGACTATTATAACGTGTGCGAGACCGGCTGTGCTCTAGATATAAGACACACCGTACTAAAGCGCAATCACCATCTTCTATATGCCGCATCATCCCCCTCACTTTATTGCCCATTTTACGTGATATCTACGCCAACCAGGAGTAGCTGAGCTCTGACCCCCCAATCTAATAACCTCGTTCAACTCAATCGGGCTGGCTTCAGCTATGCCCATAGCACAGTGTTTCCTATAAAGACCACATTGCTTTGAGCGTCACTTGCTTTAACATTCACGTCTCCATTGTTCTGCTGTTTAACAATGAGTTTAAATTTATCGGTTATTTAAAAATCCCACTTTGAAAAAAAAAATTAAAATGTTTTTCCTTATATTTCATATATTCTTTCTCGTAATGGTTCATATAATGATTTGGAAACGCCAAATTTCAAGTGGGGCGCTGAATTTATCCGGCAAGTTCTACTCAACTTTATCCTCCATGTATTAATCATATTAGCAGTCCAACGAAAGCAACATCGAATTTTCTATTTTAAAAAAAATGCCAAAATGAGCATCGAGCCTATGACTTCCGTCCGCATTATAATAATAAGCCAACGCCTTAACTCATTTGATGGAGCAATCGTTCCCATCTACTTATTATATTGGTAGACATTTAAGCTCATTGCACTTTTCGCGATCATTGCCACGGACTAACAGGAGCCTTGTTTATTCGTGCCTCGCTTCGATATTTTTTTAACGCACATACTCATGTTTAAACTCCGTACATTTCGGAACCGGTGAAGACTTTCGGATCCGTCAAAACGTGACAGACCGACATGTGAAAGACCGACATGTGAAAGACCAAAATGCTCTTCGACATCAACTGGCCTGGCCAGAGCTCTCTTTGCCGCTGGGATATGTTGACTTTTGCTGTAAACACACAGACCTGTGTAGCACTGAGTCATGATCAAGTAGAAGTAGGGGGAAAAAACTCTAAATAATGAGCTTTATTTCCCCGTGTCCACACATCCAGCCTGATATTATTTCCTCTTCCTCTCCCATCAACTTCATTCACAGATTCATATGTTCTTTGATGAATATCTTCCATGCGTACTCTCTCTCTTGTGTATTTTATTGTTGCCTTCCACATTTTTTGGGGGGCTGTCCTTTCTTTCATCTCCATTCTCACCGGGTAGACGCCCACCACTTTAATTAGCCCCGCCCCTTTATACCCGGGCGCTACGTCTGCCAATCACATCAAGCAGATTACCTCGTCACTGTCAAGCTAGATCCTCTTTGTTTACCTGTTACATGTTGGCTAATCCCCTTCTTCAATTTCCAAACGTTGTACATGTCGATGCCCACCAGCTTTCCCTATCAGATTCCCCAGCTTTCCCTATCAGCTTTCACCAACTTTCCCCACCAGCTTTCCCTAGCAGATTCCCCAGCTTTCCCTATCAGCTTTCACCAACTTTCCCCACCAGCTTTCCCTAGCAGTTTCCCCAGCTTTCCCTAGCAGCTTTTACCAACTTTCCCCACCAGCTTTTCCCAGCTTTCCCTATCAGCTTTCACCAACTTTCCCCACCAGCTTTCCCTAGCAGATTCCCCAGCTTTCCCTATCAGCTTTCCCCATTTTTCCCCACCAGCTTTCCCTAGCATTTTCCCAGCTTTCCCTATCAGCTTTCACCAACTTTCCCCACCAGCTTTCCCTAGCAGTTTCCCCAGCTTTCCCTATCAGCTTTCCCCATTTTTCCCCACCAGCTTTCCCATCCCCACCATCTTTCCCCAGCATTTCCCCAGCTTTCCCTATCAGCTTTCACCAACTTTCCCCACCAGCTTTCCCTCGCAGTTTCCCCAGCTTTCCCTATCAGCTTTCCCCATTTTTCCCCACCAGCTTTCCCTAGCATTTTCCCAGCTTTCCCTATCAGCTTTCACCAACTTTCCCCACCAGCTTTCCCTAACAGTTTCCCCAGCTTTCACTATCAGCTTTCACCAACTTTCCCAACCAGCTTTCCCTAGCAGTTTCCCCAGCTTTCCCCAACTTTTCCAAGCTTTCTCCAGCGTTTTCCCCAGCTTTCCCTATCAACTTTCCCCACAAGCTTTCCCCAACTTTCCCTATCAGCTTTCACCAACTTTCCCCACCAGCTTTAGCCAGCTTTCCCTATCAGCTTTCATCAACTCTCCCTATCAGCTTTCCCCAACTTTCCCCACCAAGTTTCCCAAGCCGTTTCCCCAGCTTTCCCTATCAGCTTTCACCAGCTTTCCCCACCAGCTCTACGTAGCAGTTTCCCCAGCTTTCCCTATCAGCTTTCACCAACTTTCCCTATCAGCTTTCCCCAACTTTCCCCACCAGCTTTCCCTAGCAATTTCCCAAGCTTTCCATATCATCTTTCCTTAACTTTCCCCACCAGATTTCCCTAGCAGTTTCACTCCAACTTTCCCCACAAGCTTTCCCCAACTTTCCCTATCAGCTTTCCTTATCAGCTTTCCCCACCAGCTTTCCCTAGCCGTTTCCCCAGCTTTCCCTATCAGTTTTCACCAACTTTCCCCACCAGCTTTCCCTAGCAGTTTCCCCAGCTTTCCCTATCAGCTTTCACCAACTTTCCCCACCAGCTTTCCCTAGCTGTCCCTAGCAGTTTCCACAACTTTCCCTACCAGATTTTAACAGTTTTCCTTAGCAGTGTCCCCAGCTTTCCCTTGTGATTTTCCCAGCTTTCGCTATTAGAGTTCCCCAACTATCCCTAACAGTTTCCCCAGTTTTCCCTAGCAGTGTCCTCAGCTTTCCTAGCAGTTTCCCCCAGCTTTCTCTAGAAGTTTACCCAGCACTTTGCCCAATTTACAAAGCTACACTTAAGCCCAATTCATGTAAGCGAACTAAACGTGCACATATCCAAACACTAGGTCATATGAATCATAATGAAGTAAACGAGTCAGAGATATGTTTTGGCCCCATGGTAGGAAAAACCAGTATAAATAACTATCCCCAAGTCCATGGTCCATTTATCTACCCCCCTCCCCTCTCTGCACACGCGCCATGCATTACTAAACCGTTAATTTGCTAAACATAGAGGTCACCTGACCATACAATTGAGTAGGGCTAAGTAGTTTTTTTTCCCTTACACAGGGTCCGGGTATTTTGAGACAATACCCGGTGGTCCGGGTGTTAAAAAAAGAGGTATTTTCTCCATTTCTTAATGGGGAGAAGAGACATGCGCATGTGTAGAACCAGTAGCGATCACGAAGGCATTGAATTTGAAGGCCATAAAGCACAAATAGGTTGTTAATATAATCTTATAGGTTCTCAACCTTTTTTTAGTGCCTTGACACCTTTATAACGTCATTTGCCAATTTATGGCGACCCACAACCAGAGTTATACCTTGAAATTTGAGAAACAGTTGTTGACAACGGGGGAGGGGCACAGCTTTTTTTTTAAACCGGTATAAGGGCTGAGAAGGTCGGGGGGGGGGGCTCTGTAAGGAAAATCAACTTTTAAATTAAGACCAAAACATTTGTAAAAAGTAACTAAAATCATACATCATGTAATTTTTACAGCTTTTTTTTTAAACCGGTATAAGGGCTGAGAAGGTCGGGGGGGGGGGGCTCTGTAAGGAAAATCAACTTTTAAATTAAGACCAAAACATTTGTAAAAAGTAACTAAAATCATACATCATGTAATTTTTGTTTAACTTAAAAGAAGCAGCTCAAATATTTATGTTGACTTAGCTGCTGAAATCTGACAAATAAATCATGTATTGTTGTTGTTGTATTGAATTGTATGAAGTTGTAATGTAATCAGAGTGTAGTAACAATAAGAAAGTTGTCCAATCACTGTTAATAATATTACAATTTTTAACACGAACATATAAAAAAAAAATATATAAATTTATTATTTTTTTTTTAAATTAAAAAAATCGCTTTTCCAAATTTCTGAAATTCTCAAATGACCTGGTATTTTGTCCTGCGACCGCCGAGGGGGTCATGACCCATAGGTTGACAACCACTGCGCTAACCTAGCATTTTTTAATTTTTTCTGATAACACTTAACGCATATTGTTTTAATAAAATGTAAATCATCATCATGGCGATACCGCCCTAGCGTTTCTTCAGTTAAGCCGATCGCTTCATTAATAAAACGAGTCTTAGATTACGTCACTAGTATTGAAATCTAGAACATAACTTAGAAATGATCCACACGCACATGTTGGCTACGTCAGCCATCCAGCTAGGGAGATAAATATTAATGATAAATAGTAAGGGCCCTTGTCATTACCAAAGGTCTTGTCAACACAAATAATTACACATAATTCGCATCAAGTACTTCGAAGTACATTATCATTTTCAGAGGTTTGTAGTTTCATTTAGCTTCGCACCAATCTCTAGTCAGTTGTCTTTTATTATTTTGTTTATTTCAGTTAAAATATGCAAAAATATTATGTAAAAAAAAGATATTGTAGTTATATGTTCTTCTCTCCATTGGATGGAAGACATAATATAAAATGGGAAGAAAACTCTTTTTTTTTTTTAAATCCTAGACCCTGTTCCGTTTTTTCGCCGGGTGCGGGTATGTGCCGGATGCGGGTATGTGCCGGATGCGGGTATGTGCCGGATGCGGGTATGTGCCGGATGCGGGTATGTGCCGGGTGCGGGTATGTGCCGGATGCGGGTATGTGCCGGATGCGGGTATGTGCCGGATGCGGGTATGTGCCGGATGCGGGTATGTGCCGGATGCGGGTATGTGCCGGATGCACTTGTAATCGATGTTTCCGGGTATCCGGGTCAGTAACCCGCTTAGCATTACGATGGAGCATCCGTAATGGCGGATGCAATAACGCGTCACCGGGCCACACGATCAAAGTATCTGAGCCTGTCTGTTTTGAATGTCTGGCGACCAAGTGGCCGTTTGAAGAAATGTAGATCGACCAACTGTTCCCATTGCTTAAGTTTAAGAATTTCCCGAATGAATTGTGCGGAGACCCTGCGATAGTTTGGAGAATTAGCCAGTCCGTTGCTGAGCTCATTGTTTTCTTCACCCAGAACCACATAAAGCATTTTCTAAAAAAAAACAAAAAAAAAAAAAAAAAAACCAACTCTTCCTATAGTAAAAAAAC
>CAXITT010000789.1:109356-123499 GCA_964033795.1 Lymnaea stagnalis
CCCCCCCCCCACTTTACTCACGAATATCAAAACATTTACAGAGATACATCAAACATTAGGTGCATGTATATAATATATATTGTTTATGAAGTGGACTGAATGTGACTCTCTCTCTCTCTCACCCCCCCCCCCCTTTTTTTTTAAAAAAAAAAACAGTATGGGCCCAGGCCTTTTATTCTCCCATTACAGGTTGCTTCCATGACTTTACCACGCTGTTACGCTTGTAACCGAAGTCAATCAATGCCTGTTATACCTTTACGTTGGCCTCCTTCACCTCTACTGAGACTAATTCTCAGTTAATGGGTGATAATCCTTTAATTTCCACAATCAATTGATGTACTGTGGGTGCGGCTGGTTCGATCATTAAAAAAAACCCCAAAAAAATTCCAATCAGAGGACTGTTTCCAACGGACCAACAGTTTAAGTAGCACTGTCAAAAGTGATGGCAACTAATGGATGTCAGAAGTGATGCCATCCGTGGAAGCCAGAAATGACATCAGCCAGGGATGCTAGAAGTGATGCCAGCCATGGATACCAGAAGTGATGCCAGCCATGGATGCCAGAGGTGTCATCAGCTGGGGAGACCAGAAGTGATGCCAGCTATGGTGACCAGAGGTGACATGAGCCATGGATGCCAGAAGTGATGCCAGCCATGGAGGCTAGAAGTGATGCCAGCCGTGGAGGTCATCGCCTGGAAGCACGTTCCAACTCTCCTCTTACCCCACCCCACCCTACCGTCCTATTCCTTGAAGTTTTTACTTTTAGCCGCCACACGTACCTAAGAATAGAGACGACCACACTGTGGTGCCTCAAGTGCGCCCGTTTTTGTGTATAAGAATGTGTGTGTTGGAATAGATTCTCGTGTTACCTCCGTGCGGCAAATTTCTCCAGCCAGCTCGCTCGCCAATCGATGGCCGCCATTTAACGAGGCCCTCGGTTTTTAAGGCGACTGATTAAACCTCGGCTTCGATAGAAGATGGAGGAGGAGAGGAGGGAAAAAATGTTTTATTTTTAAAATATTGATTTCCTACTGTCTGGCTGGACCGCGAGAATCAGTTTGTTAGTAAATGTCTGATGCATGTATATATCAAATCAGATTGTAAATTTCTGTCCAATCTACATGTTAGTAAATGTCTGTTGCATGTATATATCCAATCAGTTTGTTTGTAAATGTCTGTCCAATCAGTTTGTTAGTAAATGTCTGTCCAGTCAGTTTGTTAGTAAATGTCTGATGCATGTATATATCCAATCAGTTTGGTAGTAAATGTCTCATGCATGCATATATCCAATCAGTTTGTTAGTAAATGTCTGAAACATGTACATATCCAATCAGTTTGGTAGTAAATGTCTGATGCATGCATATATCCCATCAGTTTGTTAGTAAATGTCTGAAACATGTACATATCCAATCAGTTTGTTAGTAAATGTCTGATGCATGCATATATCCAATCAGTTTGTTAGTAAATGTCTGAAGCGTGCACATATCCAAACAGTTTGTTAGTAAATGTCTGAAGCATGCACATATCCAATCAGTTTGTTAGTAAATGTCTGAAGCATGCACATATCCAAACAGTTTGTTAGTAAATGTCTGAAGCATGCACATATCCAATCAGTTTGTTAGTAAATGTGTGATGCATGCACATATCCAATCAGTTTGTTAGTAAATGTCTGAAGCATGTACATATCCAAACAGTTTGTTAGTAAATGTCTGAAGCATGCACACATCCAATCAGTTTGTTAGTAAATGTCTGAAGCATGTACATATCCAATCAGTTTGGTAGTAAATGTCTAAAGCATGCACATATCCAATCAGTTTGTTAGTAAATGTCTGAAGCATGCACATATCCAATCAGTTTGTTAGTAAATGTCTGAAGCATGCACATATCCAATCAGTTTGTTAGTAAATGTCTGAAGCATGCACACATCCAACTCATCTTTACATTCGCCTGCTGTATCACTGTCTCCACTGACGTGGCGCTTGGTTTAAATGATTTGTTAAGGTCACCCATTTCCGCGCCATTTAACAAAGTTTCAATCCATTACTTTTGCACTCTTAATCAGGATAGCCAAATGGCCATCTGGATCTTAATGAGAATCCCTTGCAGCAGTTCGCCACACCTCGCGAAGGTGAACGCTAAGCTGTAAATTTTAGGATAGTTTGAAGCAGTTGTTTCCTTTGAGACATTCCAGTGAGTACCGTAAACGTTGCTGTTAATAAAAATATGCTGCATGGATGGCGCATCTGATTGGAACGTAGGGTATCTTTCTTGACGGAGGGCAACCCTGGTTGACGATCTCAACAGAGAAGGTTGGCCACACCTCTCAAAACCCAACCCCCAAAGTTATGTTTAAACATTTAAATGTCCGCGGATGTCGTCTTTATGGTTACTGGTAACGGCTTAAACTTTGATAAAGCTCTCTTCTCCCCCCTCCCCCCCCCCCCCCCCACCACTAGCCTAATCAAATCCCTCAGTTTTAAATATATTGGTTATTCTTCTTGAATAAAAAAACAAGTATGTCATTTCATAATTAAAGGAGACCGCATGGAAAACAACAATAAACACAAACTAGAACGAATGACAAGGTTGGAACGTGAGGTCAATGTCTCTCGCACTGACCATTTGTTTTGTAACCTTCAAAATAATTGAACCCAGCTCCCGGCACACTTCTAATCGACCACTGCATATGCACCCAAAAGAATATGACTCTCTTTGTGACATGCCTTTCCTCAAAAGACACGACCAATGCACTTTTACATTGCCCCTCTTTGTCACAGGCCTTTATACAAAAGACACGATAAAATGCACTTTTACAGTACCCCTTTTTGTGGCAGGTCTTCATCCAAAAGACGCGACCAATGCAATTTTACAGTGTCCCTCTTTGAGACAGGCCTTTTCCAAAAAGACACGACCAATGCACTTTTACAGTGTCCCTCTTTGTGACAGGCCTTTTCCCAAAAGACACGACCAATGCACTTTTACAGTGTCCCTCTTTGTGACAGGCCTTTTCCCAAAAGACACGACCAATGCACTGTTACAGTGCGTCTCGGACCTGTGTCTCGTGAAAACATCCCAAGCTGACGTCACCGGGCAAGCCGAGCTAAATGAAGTGGACACATGCCATCTCCCTGCTGTTTATCAACGTCTTGGCGTACAACTCTTTCTCTGACGTCAGTTACACACGGCCTGCACACATGGCCAGAATTATAGTGAAAAGTATCAGCAATACCCATCAACTTCCATATTGATATCGTGGAGGTGAGCAAACACTCGGCTCGCCATTTATTACTTCATTCGTGTGTGAAATGAATTTCAATACTTTCCACGTAAAATACCTATTATCAAAAGGAAAATAGCGTAATTCATATTTATATAAGCACTTTTAAGTTTCACAATGTCCTCAACAAAATTATAACAACAATTTTTTTTTCAAATAATTTCGAAACCATAACACTTTCATTAAACAAAGCGAATATTCCGAAGCATAAATCTAGAGAAAAAAAAATACGCATCACGAAACAAATAATAAATAGTAACCATTTTCGGACTTTAGTCACTTTAGGTCACCTAAAAGCTGAATTAAATAAAACAAAAAACATATCAATGCGCGCCTAGAGTATTAGATGAATCCTCCACATGGAAAACAAGATCTACTTTTTATGGCTTGCTGTTTTTGAGATCTCGTTATCAGTGAGTGAGTGAGTGGTTGGGTGGGTTTGGGAGGGTTTGGGAGGAGTGGAGTGAGTGAGTGAACGGCTTTAAATATTTTGCAAAACTTGAGTTGTATTTGCGGCACCTGGTTCTCGTGTTTGGTTTCGTTACTTTAATTATGTGGCCTCCAGGGTATTGAGCACCAACACAGCAGTCTTGTCCAGAGACAAGATCTGGGCCTCCAGGGTATTGAGCACCGACACAGCAGTCTTGCCCAGAGACAAGATCTGGGGTTCCAGGGTATTGAGCACCGACACAACATTCTTGCCCAGAGACAAGATCTGGGGCTCTAGGGTATTGAGCACCGACACAGCAGTCTTGCCCAGAGACAAGACCTGGGGCTCCAGGGTATTGAGCACCGACACAGCATTCTTGCCCAGAGACAAGATCTGGGCCTCCAGGGTATTGAGCACCGACACAATATTCTTGCCCAGAGACAAGATCTGGGGCTGCAGATTGTGTCAACCTAGAGATCCAAATTTACCCCCGAAGTTACAGCCCGGCTCAAGAAAGACAACTCACGGCAGGCACTGTTGGTCATAATGGCACAGTCGATACGGTAACGAACTGACCCTAAGACATTGACACGAATTCAGATAATGGCTGTAGAAAATGTTTTTAAAGCGGCACCCAGTGTTGCGGATTTGAAAATGAAAAAAAAAAACAACAAACAAACAAACTTTTAAGTGTTCATGGCGTCTTGCAAGATTAAAAATAATAAACTGAACAAAAAACTTTTTTGGCTTTGGTGAAGAAAACATTTATGGACACTTGTCATACCCCCTCCCCAACCTACACGAACCACACAAAAAATGCACTGTAAGACTCCTTACCAATTGCTGTGAACTATGGAGACCTGCCCTTCCACTACCAGCCCTGAAAAAAAAAAAGGATTTAAAGATAGATGTGTGATGTCTTTATATTATTATTATTTTTCAATTGGAGGGTGGAGTGGGGCGAGTCTGCAGATATGGCCGAACAAAGACTGGAGCCACTGGACAGTGAACGCTGGGGTGGATCGGTTCTGCAGGTATGGCCGAACAAAGACTGGAGCCACCGGACAGTGAACGCGTGTCCCTTCGTGGGAAAGTATTCGGTTGAAAAGGATTCCCCCGTCTGCCTCCATCTCTGACGTGTAGAATAGACAAACACCGGGCACCGCGCGGCGGCGTTTACAGAAGCCGGAGTTAATCCGGGATTACCGCTTGTCCCGGCGATGGTTTGTTTTTAATAGATCGATGACGGGGGAAAACGTCATTGGAGTGACACTATTTGTATGGTCCCCGATATAAAGGCGTTGGGAAAAAAGTGGGGGTTGGGGGGGGGCTGGGATTTTCGTTGTTTTTAGATCTTGTGTCTTATGTCATCCGGAGTTCGCTGACAAAGATCGCCATGAAATTTAATCATGGACAAAACATTGAAACGAATTATTGATTAGTAGAGTACATTGAAATATGGTGAGGGGTCATCTCCCCTCTCAACACACTCGCACAAGAAACTAAGCAATCGCGTGTTAAAAAATATCGACAGCTTTTGAAGAAGGGGTTTCAAAAGTTGGATAATTTTCCAGGAAGAGATTTTTTTTAAAAATTGGACAAAATTTCCAAGAAGAGATGTCGAAATTTGGACAATTTTCCAGGAAGAGATTTCAAAAGTTGGAAAATACTCCATGAAGATGCTGTTGTGCAAGTATAAATCTGATTTCTCCTTGCTGCTGACATATACTGGAAGACGTTATAGGGAGAATAATCTGACTTTTTAAATTAGACAAGTAGTTCCAGTATTTAATGATACAAGAACACTGAATGTTGTGGTCTGTTTAACAGCTAACTGTAGTCTCTGTCCTACATTCTTTTCATACGCCATGTCGCATGACCACTCACTCCAATTATTATCCAAGTTATTTAAGCGTACACATTCTACGAAGACCATTCACCAAGTCCAGTCAGACAACTTGATCACACCACAGGTCACCCTGTTCAGTCAGACAACTTGACCACACCACGGGTCACCGTGGGTCACCCTGTTTAGTCAGACAACTTGACCACACCACAGGTCACTGTGGGTCAACCTAATCAGTCAGACATCTTGACCACACCACAGGTCACCGTGGGTCACCCTGTTCAGTCAGTGCACTGGATGACAACGCTGGTCAAACATTCACTCTTACTGTCACCGTTACTGGCTACATGGGTTGCTTGTTTTTTTTTTTTTTTCTCGCCTCCATTTCAACCAAAGACGAGCCCGTGAAACCGTTGACAATACTGTACTTACTAAGGTATATGTTGTCGTTGCTTTTAACTTCACTTACAATCTCTTGAGTATCTTCCCGGCTGGTATGCCAAACGTGCTTCTAGTTTTGTGTAATGGATGATGCAGCAGTGTATGTCATCAAAGCTTTTCGCCTAACATCGGCCGCTCTGCCGTAGTAATCGATTAGTATTAATGAGGTTGCGTTTTTTTTGAGAAATCCTTTAATTTTCCCTGCCGCCCCACCCCCCCCCCCCCCACTTCGGTACTCGCGTCAGCCCTGGGCCGGTACACGTGTAATCGATATTGCGATATCCATCTTGGTTGTGTGACGCCGGTGCTGATTCGCTGACGACCATTAAATAGGTTTTTGATTAGGCGAGAAGGCTGGACGATGTAAACATGGCGAACGCACAGGCTGAAAGTGCTGCTCTATAGTCATTTCACTTCTACACGTTCCACCGTATAAGTAATAGTTCTATAGTCATTTCGTTTCTACATGTAACACCATTTTAGCAGTTGTACAGTTATTTCGCTTCATCATGTACCGCCATATAGGAAGCTTTACAGTCATTTCATTTGTACATGTACACACTGTGAACCATCTACTCGACCCACAGTGTGACCCATCTACTTGGCCCACACTGTGACCCATCTACTTGGCCCACACTGTGACCCATCTACTAGAACACATTAGTACAGTTAGACATCGAATCATACTATTAGTATAGTTAGACATCGAATCATACTATTAGTATAGTTAGACATCGAATCACACTATTATTATAGTTAGACATCGAATCATACTATTACTATATTTAGACACCGAATCATACTATTAGTATAGTTAGACATCGAATCATACTATTAGTATAGCTAGACATCGAATCACACTATTAGTATAGTTACACATCGAATCATACTATTAGTATAGTTAGACATCGAATCAAAATTCTAGTATAGTTAGACATCGAATCATACTATTAGTATAGTTAGACATCGAATCACACTGCTAGTATAGATAGACATAGAATCACACTTCTAGTATAGTTAGACATCGAATCACACTTCTAGTATAGTTAGACATCTAATCATTTAAAAAATCTGTCGAATTTTACTGAACAATTGTTTCTTTTGCATAGCAATTAAGTTCATGGGTAAATGTAGAAGGTAACATTTTGGAAAATTAAAAACATGTATTAATTTAATGCATGCAGCCTTAACAAAAACACAAATCTCCAAATTTTTTGGGGCAGTTATCATTAGTCGTTAAAAGTATCGTATTGTTCAAAGATGGCTTTGCTATTGGGAATGTAAAACCGCATAGAAGCATTGACTTGCATTTTCATTTGATAATTTGTATGTAAAAATAGTTTATGTAAACTACGCAGCTAATAGCCTCTCCCCACGCCGTTGGTTAACTCAAGGGAACATCATGTGGATGATGCAGCTTGGCACCATTGGCGTCGCAGGAGTTGCAGGAATATTTCAATGTGCCAGTGTTATCCGCCCACAGGACTCCACCACGGTTTTAAGTTCAGAGTTTCCTTCTCGTTTGATGAGTTGCCATCCAAGCTTAGCGTGTCCCATCCACCCGACATGCTGGTGATGTTTTTTGCTTGACCGAGCTTTCGTTGGGATTGAACTCAAGACCATGAACTTGAGATTGGCTCATTTTTGACCACTCGTCCATTATCTTTAAGGATATATCATATTCTTCGTGAAATCAGATTCCGGAGTCGTGTACACCGGGACGGAAAAACTCCACCGTTCTGATTTCGGCTTTGTTAAACTCATTATCTTATACCTCCCTTTCAACCGCCCATTCACTCCCGAGTTATCTGCCCGCGACTTGATCACGATTCACTTCACGCTACTCACCGCTGCCCTCGAGGTAAACCGCTGTCCTCGAGGTAACATGTTTGAGCAAATTTTCGCCCGAGCGTTTGAGCACGTTCCGGCTTCAGCCACGAGGGCTTCCCATCGCCGGGAACTTGGGTGCTGTCCTAGTCTATGTCAAGTCCACGAGTTGCCTGTATTAACCGGGGGGCCCGATCCTTCGTGGGCTACTTTTATTTCGAGCTGATTGAAAGAGACGCTTGATAGCCCCGAGGGCTGGGCTCGTAATTGGGGGGGGGGGGGGACTAACTAGTTTCGGATTGTGGAAAGGGGGGGAAGAGTCGAGGAGGAAACTCAGGACTTATGGGGGATTATCATGTTTTGTTTTGTTTTTTTTTAATGCTGATTCAACATAACGTATGTGTTTATTACATATGATTAGACATAACTATCAAGCCGTATGTCTCTCCCCCCCCCCCGGTGATATTTAAGTTGATGCATTTCCCCGAAATTGTTCAATGACGACATTTCAAATCATTATTATTATTTTTTGTTTATTTTTTTATGTTACTCCAACCTTCCATTCTAGTGCTGAATGCTGTCATTGGTCCAACCTTCCATTCTAGTGCTGAATGCTGTCATTGGTCCAACCTTCCATTCTATATCATTTTCATCTTGCGGAACTGATATACCAGACAAGTCAACATCCCCCTCATCCAAACCATTCATCACTTGAAATAGAAGTATCGTCAGTGTTGCAATAATTGCCATAAGCTCTCTCTGTCTCCTGGCAGCTACTTGCATTAGTCGAATCCTTTCTTGTTGAGGAGCACGTGGTCATTTCTTATGCTCAAGCGGGCGTTGTCAGTGCTGTTGAACATGCGTTTACAACACGACTTGTGATGTAAAATAGATGTTACAGATTGTACAAATCCGTTCAAGCAGCGATGTTGTTATTGTTACTCACTTTACATTCACCTAACTCTCAAAATATCGAATTCCTGCCGTAACAATATCACTAATCTTGACTGCACATGACACTTGAACCTTGACCTTGTTCCATACCTGCAACATGATCGCAAACATACCGCCCTGGTCACTTGCGACAAACATAATCTACAGGCGAAGAGAGGCCAACTTTTGACTTCTCTTGCACTAACAAAATATGCTAACATTCTGACCAGCCAATCAGCAGTGCACAGACTGACACATTATAAATAAGTCTTATATTGTTAAAAGACTAAAAATTGTATAACTATTTACACTCATTAAATTTTTAAAAATAAAGTAATAACCCTTCGATTTTTAAGATTAAAATTTTAATAGAGAAAGTATGATTGTTAACGTCAACTAATCTAAGCCCCCTCCCCCCCCCCCATTTTTTGCCATTTTTTACCTCTTGTCAACAATTGTCAAACATTTCCAAACCCACTTTCCCCTATTTTGTTGACATAATTAATGGACGGCCCCTAATGATTTCTCTCTGTCAATTGACTATGGGCATATGAATAATCTAACCCATAGTTCTACATAATAGAACATTTCCTCCATTTGCCATCCAGTGTTGGAGTCGACGACCGGAACAAATATTGGCGACTCCACTCTTACATCCTTTACATCATAAATTATAAGTCCGACTCCCAGCCCCCGATGTCCCTCCCGCCCCCTTTCGTAGACTCCTCATCTTCTCACCCCTGAGCTCGCCTCTCCCCCACCCCCCACACACTTTCCCAGACCCCTCATCTTCTCATTGCGTCATCCTCGTTCCTTACGTCATCCTCGTTCCTTACATCCTGTGGAGAGAACAAAACAGGGCTGAAGAAAAAAAAATGGGCGAGAAAAATGAACCGCTGCCAAGCTGAAAATGTTGGTTAGCATTGCGCAATGCAGGAGCCAGTTATTGATAAATCAATGGAGCTTCTCGATATGACGCAGTCCGGCCCTTGTGATTTGCACTCTAGTACCTGTGCGCAGTTCAGAGTTCTCTCCCCGTCGGAGGACGTCACTGGCTTGTTGGTAAGACTAGGAATAATTTGACCGTGTTTTGTTTCTTTTTAAAAATAAGAAAGAATTGACAGAGTGTGAAGAAGACATTTTATGGCGACAGATTCGGCGACTCGGATGTCGTCGCGTTCTGCTCCACGACGTCACAAATAAATTTGTCCTGGCTATGACGAGCTGTTATAAATGGAGTCGATGAAATGTTTACAATTATTAGTTAACAGAGACAACCCGCCAAACAATGCGGGGCAATGCGTGGACGTCCCAATCTCCTGAAGTTATTTGACAAAATATGCATTCAAGTAAAGCACTTTATAAGATCGAAGCAAGTGCTAACTTCTGGGAGTTTTATTGTGCGCCCCTGTTGAACTGAGCGTGACAGCCTCGGTCGTCACAGAGATAAGGACAGCCTCGGTCGTCAGAGACAAGGACCGCCTCTGTCGTCACAACGACAAGGACCGCCTCGGTCGTCACAGAGACAAGGACCGCCTCGGTCGTCACAGAGACAAGTACCGCCTCGGTCGTCACAGAGACAAGGACCGCCTCGGTCGTCACAGAGACAAGGACCGCCTCGGTCGTCACAGAGACGAGGACCGCCTCGGTCGTGACAGAGACAAGGACCGCCTCGGCCGTCACAGAGACAAGGACCGCCTCGGTCGTCACAGAGACCAGGACCGCCTCGGTCGTCACAGAGACAAGGACCGCCTCGGTCGTCACAGAGACAAGGACCGCCTCGGTCGTCACAGAGACAAGGACCGCCTCGGTCGTCACAGACTCTGACTAGTTTAAACCCCATGATACTAATGCTGACGATAAACACAAGAGCTCCGGGGCTCTATGACCGGATGGTTCAGGAACGCTTCATGAGACTGTACATGCCCTCCATCCGTTTAATCATAAACCTGCTGAGTTGCGTTTTTGCTGTTGAGTTGCTTTGTGCTTTGAGCGGAACGATTGCTCGATCCCCCCCAAAACATTTTTTTTTCTTTTTAAAAGCAAGTAAAAAAAAAAAAAAAAAAAAAAAGGAAGAAGAAAAAGAACAAAAAATCTAAAGCGCTTTGTGGTAAATCCGATTAATTGAACAAGAAGTGTTTATTCTTTTTATCAACAACTCTCAAAAGCTCACTTGGGTCATGCTGACATATTGCTTTTCTTTGCCACTGAGGTTCGAGATTAACCTCGTTTATTGGCTTAGACATGTGTGTGGGTCGTCTAGTGGGTAGGTTGTCCAATCGGTGCATCGGCCTTTGAGGGGGCGGGGTCGTCCAGTGGGCGGGTCGTTCAATGAGTGGGTCGTTCAGTGGGTGTGCCGTTCAGTGGGTGGACCGTTAAATGGGTGGGTCATTCTGTGGGTGCGTCGTTCTGTGGTTGGGTCGTCCAGTGGGTGGGTCCCCCAGCGGGTGGGTCGTATTGGGTTGGTCGCTCAGTTGGTGGGTTCTCCAGTGTGTAGGTCGCTTTCTTTCCAAGATTTATCGCGGCTTGCGTTGCTCCCACCACCTCCCCAAATACCCCCCTCCCAGGTCCCCAGCCACACACGATGACTTGTTGAACAGACGTTAACATGAGCCGATGCTTATACGATGCTTGTACGACGGTTATACGATAGTCGTACGATGCTTGTAAGATGGTTGTACGATGCCTATACGATGCTTGTTCGGGTGAAAATCCGACGAAATGCGTGCTCACGACGTTATCTATCCATTAGCGATGCATTCTGACAACCGATGCGAAACTACGTTCTATTCTGTATTTTAAAGCCTAATTGTATCCCTCTAGAACAGGGCCAACCTACGGGCACTTGTGGCCTCCTGGGACGTTTAATCTGGCCCGGAAACTGATTTAATGTTTTCGTAAAATGTACATATTGTGAATGTTTATCTGTAAAGCTCATTTTTTATCTGCCTAGGCGTCCAGATACCTACGACTTGTGGTGCCGCACGCCAACAAAAAAATGTATCATTCCCATGCGGCCATCTGCTAAAGAAACCGCTCACCCTGCTTTTGAAAGTTCCTAAGCAGCATGTCATGTTTTTGGATTAGTGAACACGCCCCAGCTATGGTAACATTTCCTTTTAGTTCATCAACCAATTTTGACATTTCCACCATAACACCAACAATTTCAAGCGCTTCTATCAGCCTCATCAGGATAACAATGGTCATATTAATGGCTTAATTCATGTTTTGACAATACATTGCTCTGGTTTCCAATTTCCGTTTTGATTCGGGTGCTACCATAACCACGTGACGCGTCCGGTCCGCTCCGGATGAAGCTCCGCCGCTGGCCGCCGTCAAAGGATTTGTGGGACGATTTATTCGTCGGGGGAACTCTCGCCTAGAGAAGTTATGGTTCCTTTATGACACCGTTGTCAACGTCTGGGCCCGGGCGGAGGGGCCGCCCCCAGGGGAGATGGTGCTTAAGCTGCTTAGCTCGGCGCTTTGAGGTGAAATGCTCTTCTAAGGGTCGCGATTGGCTGAAACTAAAATGTGCGTCACAGGTGTCCGACCGTCCTGTGACGTCAGCAATGGTTTTAGTTAAATTTCTGCAGACTTTGAGCTAAATTTGAGCACGACCTTGCTCATTGGCTGGTACGACATTGATGCCGTCGAGGCACGGATTAAATGGAAAGAGAGAGAGAGAGAGAGAGAAGGGGACAGAGAGAGAGAGAGAGAGAGAGAGGGGGAAAGAATGGGATAGAGAGAGAGAGAGAATGGGACAGAGAGAGAGGAAAGAATGGGACAGAGAGAGAGAGAGAATGGGACACACAGAGAGAGAGAGAGAGAGAGAGAGAAGGGGACAGAGAGAGAGAGAGTATGGGACACAGAGAGAAAGAATGGGACAGAGAGAGAGAGAGAGAGGAGAGAAGGGGACAGAGAGAGAGAGAGGGGGAGAGAGAGAGAGAGAGAGGGGGAAAGAATGGGATAGAGAGAGAGAGAGAATGGGACAGAGAGAGAGGAAAGAATGGGACAGAGAGAGAGAGAGAATGGGACACACAGAGAGAGAGAGAGAGAGAGAAGGGGACAGAGAGAAAGAGAGTATGGGACACAGAGAGAAAGAATGGGACAGAGAGAGAGAGAGAGAGGAAAGAATGGGACAGAGAGAGAGAGAAGGGGACAGAGAGAGAGAGAGAGGACATAGAGAGAGAGAGGAAAGGGGACAGGGAGAGAGGGACATAAAGAAAGAGAGAGAAGGGGCACAGACAGAGAGGGGGACAAAAAGAAAAGGAGATAGAGAGAGAAAAAAAATGAGAGAGAAGGGGGACAGAGAGAGAGAGAGAGATAAGAGGGGACAGATAGAGAGAAACAACAAAAAAGGAGAGAGAGAGAGAAAGGGGACAGAGAGAGAGAGAGATACGAGAGGACAGAAAGAGAGGGACGAAAAGAAGAGGAGAGAAAGAGAGGGGGACAGAGAGAGAGTGAGAGTGATGAGCAAAAAGAAAAGCGGATAGAGAAAGAGGAGGGAGGGGCAAAAATAAAAGGAGAGAGAGAGAGAAGATAAAGAGAAAAGGAAATAGAGAGAGGGAGAGAAGGGAATGTTAGTTGGCATTAGTAAAGCCTGACCTGACCGGGCATCTTGTTTCCTTTAACAAGTCCCCCCCCCCCCACCCCCCCACCCACATGTTACTGATCTTTGAGAAAATGGGTTGTAATAATTGTGCTTGGCTTGTATCTTTGATAAGTTTGGTAAAAATAATGAAACACCCGTTGCGATAAGATAGGAATAATTGGAGTGGCGCTCTTATAACTTGGTCATTTCATGTTTAGAATTGCGATGGTTCAATTGTAACTGGTCTTGATTTGATAGGAAGGGATTGAATCGCGCCCAACTGCATTTCCACCTCCTTCGCTTTTAGTCGATCGCTTTTGGTCTATCGCTTTTTGTCTATAACCTTGAGTCTGTCGCCTTTGGTCTATTGCCTTTCTTTTATCGTTTTTGGTCTATCACCAGGCTCTATTGCTTTTGGTCTATTGCCTTTCTTTTATCGTTTTTGGTCTATCACCAGGGTCTATTGCTTTTGGTCTATTGCTTTTCTTTTATCGTTTTTGGTCTATCATCAGGCTCTATTGCTTTTGGTCTATTGCCTTTCTTTTATCGTTTTTGGTCTATCACCAGGGTCTATTGCTTTTGGTCTATTGCTTTTCTTTTATCGTTTTTGGTCTATCACCAGGGTCTATTGCTTTTGGTCTATTGCCTTTCATTTATCGTTTTTGGTCTATCACCAGGGTCTATTGCTTTTGGTCTATTGCCTTTCTTTTATCGTTTTTGGTCTATCACCAGGGTCTATTGCTTTTGGTCTATTGCCTTTCTTTTATCGTTTTTGGTCTATCACCAGGGTCTATTGCTT
>CAXITT010000789.1:124250-140282 GCA_964033795.1 Lymnaea stagnalis
GGGCTGAGCCGCTACTGACCCGGATGCCCTGAAAGACCGGGCTGAGCCGCTACTGACCCGGATGCCCTAAAAGACCGGGCTGAGCCGCTACTGACCCGGATGCCATAAAAGACCGGGCTGAGCCGCTACTGACCCGGATGCCCTAAAAGGCCGGGCTGAGCCGCTACTGACCCGGATGCCCTAAAAGACCGGGTATTGCCACACGCTGCAAAAAAAAAAAAAAAAAAAAAAAAAAAAAGAAAAAAAAAAAAAAAACATAAAAAAAAAAAAAAAAAAAAAAGGGTGTGTGGAGGAAACCCAGGGCGGTTGCAAAAAAAAAAAAAAAAAGAGTTTTTTTCTCATTTTGCATGTGTTTTACCCGATGGGGGATAATTGAAAATATCATGTTGAGAGCCAGTACATCTATTCAACATGATTTTTGGGTGTACATTTGACCTGAATGACATAAATAATAACAATAGAAAACTAAATGTAAGCTAAATGAAATAGAGGAGCTCTGAAAAAAATAATAATGGCGCTTGCCGCGAATAGTGTTCAATTATTTGTTTTGGCAAGAGGCGTAGCTCTGGTGATGACGACAATGGCACCGGCTATTTACAATGAGCATTTTATTTCAAATGCTGGCCGTCTGATGATTAGGGGAAACCAAAGTGTGTGTGTGTGTGGGGGTGGGGGGTGGTACGTGGATCAATTCTAAGTTCTTTAATAGCATTTAATTATACAAATGTCATTTAGCACGCAGATAATTATACACATGTCATTTAGCGTGCAGATAATTATACACATGTCATTTAGCATGCAGTTGATAATACAAATGTAATTTAACACTCATCTTTAACAAGTGAAGTAATTGGCTTGACTGAAGGAAGGCTAAGATGGGATGGTCTCGCCATGATGATGATATAAATATGTATTGAAATAACACGCGTACGGTTGCATAAATAAATAAATAAATAAATAAAATATATAAATAATGACAACAAACGAAAGAACGAAATAATCCCCCCCCCCTTTTCCAATGTTTGATTTCTTTGACGCTAACGGGTTAAGGCGGTTGTTCTCAACCTGTAGGTCACAACCCCCTCGTGGATCGTCTGGCAAAATGTTTTTGTCGGTAAACATTTTCTCATTTGAAATTTCATTTTAAAATTTAATTGCCATTTACTCTGATGGAGCTAGTTTATTTTTATTGCTTCACTCTGACTTCACTACAGCCACATAAATTAATAACTCCAAATAACTATTATTTGTTCGGATAGACGTCATCAACTAATCTCAAGTAATTATTGTGCCAGTTTCTTATCTTTTGTAAAAGATTACATTATTTTGAAAAAAATTACATTATTAGAGAATTTTAATTTCCCCCCCCCCCCCCCGTCGCTCACCCCAACTGTGTGGTTTCATTTCTGTGTCTGTGTCTCTGAACTATATTGTTTTCAGCGTCCACGCAAAGCTATAATCAGATGTGGGAATGTCTACAGTTGTAAAATCTCTCTCTTGTAAAGGGGGCCAGTAAGTGAGAATGGTACACGATGAAACGTTCTTCTGCTTTCATAGATTAATGTGCTGTTCATCCACAGAAAAAAAGCCGCGAAGAAAGCCATGGCACAGAGAGCGGAGTTGAGATTATCAGAAATGAACCGTACACCAATGGACCTGGCGGGAACGGACAGTACACGTATAAAATCTTCCATATTGGTAGCCACCTGCCAGGTAAGTACTCAGGCCACCGCGCGCTGTACTAAAGACGTGGCACATTCTCGTTTTTTTTTTTTGGTTGTTTTAAAGGCGTACAGTTTTAGAACCTTTACTTGGGAATAATAGCTTAAAGTCACACACAAACACACTCTCCTGAAAAAAGGAAAGTTCCTAACGACAGTGGAAAGCCGCTATAAATCGTGAACGAGCATGACAGTGTACGAACATGACAGTGTACGAACATGACGCGATGACTCCAGAAAGTTCGTACATTCATAGATACATGCGGTTTTTTTCTTTCAAAGTACGTGGGGGTTGGTTGGGAGGGGGGGGGAGTACACAAAATATGTATCTTGCACAACGCAGTGACAAATCCAGTAAGACTAGTCCAAGTTTAAGATCGCATTCAACACAAACAGTTACACATCCAGTAAAACTAGTTCAACATGCCACAGCTGACAAACCGCAAGAAGAGAGACAACCATCCGATGGTTTTGACGACAACGACAAATATTAATAATGTCAACAAAAAAGCCAGCGCTATTGACACGGAGCTCTGAATTAACGCGACCCCAGTATCAGCACGATACAACTTTATGGACCCCTATTATCTAATGGACTACAGTTTTCCAATGGATACCAGTTATCCAATCACCCAAAGGAACCTAGCTATCCAATGGATCCCATTTATCCAGTGGACCCAAGTATCCACTGTACAGTGAAGCAAGAATGACACGTCGTTTCGACTGAAAGCCTTCATGGACAGGCAAAAACTGTAGGAACATATAATGAAGAAGGTATGATCACGCTTGAGACAGATTTCTAGGTGTGGCAGTGTTTTCACTGCACAAACAGATTTCATTCTTTTTGTAAAAAAGCCCCACCGGTGTGCCACGTGACTAGTTTTTCACTTTCCTAATTTCTTGTCTCAGTTCCATGGAGTGGTCAGTGAGTTAACTAGCCTAAAATTTGAGTTGGTCCCAAGTACTTACTGTAAAGACCACACCACCTGTTTGTGGCTAGACTGTTGGTGATGTCCAATGTTCCCTTTAAGGTTTGCTGGTTCGTGTGCAAAATTATGCAGCTGTGTGCAAAGTTTTACAGCATCAATTATTTTTTTTGTGCAAAATTTTACAGCCCACAAACACACACTTACAGGGAAATTTTACTGCGCGGATTCTCATAACCTCTGTGCGGCGTCTGTGAGATAGCTGCGCAGCCGCGCAGCTTAAAGGGAACATTACTGATGTCCCAATTACTTACAGTTAGACCTCTCAACCTGTTTGTGGCTAGACTGTAGAGTGTAGATGACGTCTCAGTTACTTACTGTAAAGACCAGTCAACCTGTTGGTGGCTAGACTGTAGATGACGTCCCAGTTACTTACTGTAAAGACTGTCGAGTATGAGCGTTCATTAGGAATTGTTGCGACTCAATATTATGTTCATTAGTTGTTGAACGCTTTTCCCGCGCTTGACTATTATAGTTAGTGAGCGCTCTTCCCGCCATTGTCTTTATGACGTATTTTTATGCTGAGTCGTGACGTATTGTCTATGCCGTGTTGTGACGTATGTTTTAGCCGTGCGGCAGTCTTGAGTGGAACCTTGGAGTGATAGGATGTTCATTATATTTACTTAGATATTAAAGTTATAGTTATTATCAAAAGGAGTTGAGTTTGATCTATGATAGTGAGAATAGTACGACGCTTCAACGTATGAAAGAACTGACGAATGTAATCAATCCAAGAAGACGTGTAGGAGTTGACATGGGGGCTTCTCATCCGGGATTGGTGAACCTCGTTATTTTCATACTTGAGGTAAAGTACAAGAACATTCTCATTATTCAACTTTAGTGAAGTTACAACCATCGTCGCATGTTCCCGTATTTCAATGTCGGGGCCCCGCTGCCCGTTATCAAGCTGCCAACGTCCTGTCCAGTTCCAGTGAAATAACTACGCCCTGCCCGTTATCAAGTTGCCAACGTCCTGTCCAGTTCCAGTGAAATAACTACGCCCTGCCCGTTATCAAGTTACTAACCTCGTGTCCAGTTACAGCAAATTAACTACGCCCTGCCCGTTATCAAGTTGCCAACGTCCTGTCCAGTTCCAGTGAAATAACTACGCCTTGCCCGTTATCAAGTTACCAACCTCGTGTTCAGCTGCAGTGAATTAACTACGCCCTCCACGTATCGAGTTATCTACGTTCTTTCAGCGGTGAGCTACCAACTTCGTGTTCAGTTCCAGTGAAATACCCAGCCCTGACCTTCGTCAAGTCGCCAACGTCCAGTTGAGTTCCAGTGAATTAACTACGCATTTCCCTGTATCGAGTTATCTACGTCCTGTCGGTAGTGAGCTACCAACTTCGTGTCCAGTGAGCTGTGAAGTCCTGTGGCCTGTCCGGTCACCCAGTTGAACAACGCCCTGTCCTGCTTCAACGAGCCACCAACGTCCCGTCCTGCATCAAGCTGCACATGCCCGATCCTGTATTGGTGAGTTACCCACGAACTGTCCAGTGTCGGCGATTCGCCTACATTCTGTCCAGTGAGCTGCCGATGTCCCGTGACCCGTCCCGGTCACCCACACCTCAATGACTGTGTCCCAAGATCGCCATATAGGACAATTGAAGTTTGTGAGAGAACTATTGACAGTAAAGAACCATTGACACTTAATTAAGCCCAGTGTGTGTTTTGAATAATATTTAAATTCTATAGGACTTTCCACGAACCAGGCAAGTTGGATTTTTATTGTTTAAAACATTTTTGGCATTAATTTTCTTATGACTTATGTATTAACATTTTTTTTACCTGGGTAGAATTTAGATTTTTGCTAGAGTTAGTAGACAGCGATTGGTCCTTAAAACTTAATTATTGTTTACTGTATGATCACCCTTAATTTGCATTGCTATGGCTGGATATGTCAGTAGGAAATGGAGTTTAGAAGAAATTAGGCATGTGGGTGTGTTACTTCTTTATACGGGAGAGAACCTAGAGGAATATATAAGAGTTAAGGTCGAAGAACACGTACGGGAAGAGAGAGAAGAAGAACGTATAGATAGACAGAGAGAGAAAGAACGTATAGATAGACAGAGAGAGGAAGAACTTAGAGCCAGACAGAAAGAACGTATAGATAGACAGAGAGAGGAAGAACGTATAGATAGACAGAGAGAGAAAGAACGTATAGATAGAGATAAAGAGAGTCAGAGGCAATTTGAAATAGATAAACTTGATAGAGAAATTAGACTGGCAAAATTAGAGGCAGAACGACGGGAAATTATTTTAAAGAGACAGGCATATTATTATAGCGACAGTGACGATGACGAGAGTCAAGGGGAAGAAATATATTATGGCATTGCCAGCATTCACTGTGAGAATCCCTATAAAAATTTTAATAGATTTCCTATTAATGTAAGTGAAAACAAATATGTGGATAACGGTGGACATACTCATGATCCTGACCCCAGGCAAGAGCCGACCTCGCAACCACGGTTCATGGCTAAAGATACTGAGGAACAAAATGATATTATTGCCTCTGCTGACGACTCAATTTTTTTAAATGGAAATGACAGTGATTTGTTAATTGATCCGTCAGCTGTCGTTAAAAGTGACAACGTTGACCGTGTTGACATACCCCCAGTGGCAAAGGGTACAGATATAGCTTTAGATTCATGTCAAAACGAGGTTGAAGTAGTTGGTGTATCCCAGGAAGTCCAATGTAAAGAAGAAAGGGGACGACAATTTAATAAGGTATGTGCTCAGGTTTTGATGTTACTGCAGAGATCTGCAATGAAAATGTATCTCAAGTTGTTATGAGCAAGGGTTGCTCAAAATTTTATACAGAGAGCTGTATTGATGATGAATCAATAGGTAATGTGAGCCAGGGCTGCTCAGATTTTCATATTGTTGCGGATAGCTGTAATGATAATGAATCACCTGTTAATGTGAACCAGGGCTGCTCAGATTTTCATATTGTTACGGATAGCTGTAATAATAAGGAATCACCTGTTAATGTGAGCCAGGGCTGCTCAAATGTACATGTTGTTACAGATAACTGTAATGAAAATGAATCACCTGTAAATGTGAGCCAGGGCTGCTCAAATGTACATATTGTTACGGATAATTGTAATGATAATGAATCACCTGTAAATGTGAGCCAGGGCTGCTCAAATGTACATGTTGTTACAGATAGCTGTAATGAAAATAAATTCCCAAGTAATGTGAGTGAAGGTTGTCGAGATTTTGAGAGCCAGGAGTGCTCTAACATTAAGTTGGAAACCAATGTTGAAAGTGTTAAAGAGAGCGCTGCCAGCTCTAAAGGTGCACTTGTTAATGATTTTCAAGAGGAGGTGAGTTGTCAGGTCCATGAGTTGGGAGGTGAGGCTTTTAATTGTATTGTTAAACAAAATGAATCTGTTAAAATGAACTGTTGCCATGATTTCTTTGAAGTTCCTGATTTGTTTGAATTTCTTTTTTATGAGAATCGTTTTTCATTTTGTAACAATTTAAAAATATGTATTGTAAAACTGAGGTTTCACATGAGTTATGACCACGGGTCAAAAGAACAGGGAGAGATAATTTTAATTATAATAAACATGTTGAAGCATAAAGTTGTGAAATCCACGGACAAAAGATATGTCCCGCCATCTGTAGCTGTGTTATTTAAGAGCAAATAAAGGCTGCTCAAATTGTGGTGAGGCATCTCTCACCTGTAATAATGTTAGATAGTTTTGTGTTTTTATAGTGATGACCATTGGTTTTATTTAAAAATACACCTTTTTGATGATATGATTTGGATTAACTTAGTTATAGTTTCAACTTCATTAAAGATATTGATGTATTTGCCCGGATTTTTGAGATACAAATATAATTATTTTTATTGGTATGAAAAATGAAAATTAATGTTGACATTCAATTTTAATGGTCTGATTTTTATTGTGGTACATGAATTTTTAACTCTTGAATTGCATTTAAAATTATGTACGAAGGATTGTTTATTTTATTGCAGTATATCATAAATCTGTTTGATTTTCAGTGATACCTAAATAATGTTTTTTGATAAGGACCATTCATATGGCTGAAGGGTTCTTCTTGATGTAATTGATGTAAATTTTGTATGTCTGGTGACGATTTCACTCCCTGAGTAAAATCTGAAATGAAAGAGGGGGGATATGTCGAGTATGAGCGTTCATTAGGAATTGTTGCGACTCAATATTATGTTCATTAGTTGTTGAACGCTTTTCCCGCGCTTGACTATTATAGTTAGTGAACGCTCTTCCCGCCATTGTCTTTATGACGTATTTTTATGCTGAGTCGTGACGTATTGTCTATGCAGTGTTGTGACGTATGTTTTAGCCGTGCGGCAGTCTTGAGTGGAACCTTGGAGTGATAGGATGTTTATTATATTTACTTAGATATTAAAGTTATAGTTATTATCAAAAGGAGTTGAGTTTGATCTATGATAGTGAGAATAGTACGACGCTTCAACGTATGAAAGAACTGACGAATGTAATCAATCCAGAAGACGTTAGGAGTTGACAAAGACCCCTCAACCTGTTTGTGGCTTAGAGACCGACCGAAAGTGATTTTCTGATTTCGGCCGAAGCCGAAAATAGGCCGAAAGTTTTAAATGACTTTCGGTCGAAACCGAAAAAAGGCCGAAAGTTAAAAATGAATTTTGGCCGAAGCCGAAACCGAAGCCGAAACCGAAAATGAAATATTAAGATATTTTGAAATTCGTTCCCGCATACATTTTGCTTACATCGAAAATGATGTGGGAAAGTATACATATTTACATTCTTTTTATAAAATCGAGATAATCGTAAATATTAATAAATAAACATCTAATTTAGGGGTCTCAAATTCGCGGCCAGCGAGCCATTTGTGACCCGCAAGACGATATTTTGCGGCCCGCTACATGACAGAAAAGTTTAGTGTAAATGCGCCGGCCCGTTTCCCCCTTTCTCATATATTATTATATAACGCGACTCTCCACGACGGTTTCAGTCGATCTCACCGACTAATCTATTTCTGATTTTTTTTTTTTTTATGACTCTATATATTTTTGTATGCCAGGTCTCTGGCAACAGTGAGTAGTTCTTGAGATCCCTTAATTATTCCATTGTTATTTATAAAGGTTGACTAGATTGTAACAGTTGTAATCGCTTTTTTGTGGATTATTTGATGCGGCCCACTCTTATTCAGACACTACCTCCTGCGCCCCACCCCCCACCCATAATTTGAGTTTGATACCCTTGATCTAATGAATACTTTGGATTTTACCATTTTAATATAAAAGTAATTTAAATTGCTTTACAATTTTTTTTAAATTTCTATGGTAGGAGAAAATTTGGCAAAAATTGGGGACGGGGGAGGAGGGGAAATTAATGCAAAATATTATTTTTTTAAACCTGGTCTCTAAAAAATGTGGTTCTAAAAGATCACTTAATTTGTTTTTAAAGATCGTTTAGTTGGTTGTTATTGATCGGTTAGTTTGTTCTTAAAGATCAGTGAGTTTGTTCATAAAGATCGCTTAGATTGTTCTAAAATATCGCTTAGTTCCGAAAATTGGCCGAAAGTGATAAAATGGCCACTTTCGGCGCCGAAACCGAAGCCGAAGCCGAAATTCGGTCGGCCTCTATTGTGGCTAGACTGTGTATGATGTCCCAGTTACTTACTGTAAAGACCACTCAATCTGTTAGTAGCTAGACTGGGCGTGATGTCCCCAGATTAGCTTGGGGTGCTTATCGGTTCTGGGATCGACTCATCAAAATGCTCAAGTAGTGTTGAACCGTTTGGAAAAGATCTACTTAATTTTACACCGGCGTGTTTCAGTCATTATAATCTAATGGATCTTTTAATACAATCTTCTTGGGTTCAAACAGTCAAACTAAACAAGTGTTGTGTTTACTGAAATAGTAAGTGCAAGTACAAATATTAAACAAAATGTACATGTTTTGGGTCATGAAGAAGAAGTGTGGGTGAATGTTTGAGACAGGTTTAAGTTGTTTTTTTTTGTTTTTTTTTGCGTGGCTTGGATTCAGACACCATGACCAACATGTATTACTGACTGCTGCGACCAGTGGCTCTAACGTAGACTTTAAGAGGTTCCAGTCTCTAATTGAACATAGACTGTTATACACCTCCCTGCCATATTGGATATAGACATGTGCACTTCACTCCCTAAGTGCATATACTTTATATACACCTCACGCCTTGACTGCATATAGACTGCCTCGCTTCGTGCATCATCCCGGAGATGCCAGCTCCTGCCTGGCATTTCCTTTGGTTGGCGCGATCCGTCAGTCGAATCAATCTTGCTGTTTGTGTTTACTTGGTGGGCGTGGCCGTCGTTCTCAGACTACCCAGCATGAATGAAGCGCTAAAACCCCAGATGACTTTGCTTGTTAATCATCAATCTCAACATTCAAATGAACGTCGTTGAAGTCCCCTGGCTGAAAGCCATGCATCACTGTTGACTCAGTATCTATCACACTCCAATTCATTATCCCGCAGTTGCTTTCATTTTCAACACAACAATTGGGGGGTTTGGGGTGGGGGGGGGGGCTTTTAGCAATAACAGACTGTTGATTCTCCGAAGAAGTGTTACCTGGATATGAGCGTAAAGACATTCTGCAGACATGATATCATGGGCAAATATTCGTTTACCACATCAGAACCAAATGTAGGCGAGATGAAGTTTGATGAAGATATATTTGCTTAGTTTTTTTTTTTTTTAAATCACGTGCAAACCGATGATGTAATTACTGTCATCAACTAATCATCAGCCAATCATCAGCCAATCATCAGCCAATTATCAGCCAATCGTCCACACAGCCAAACTATGTTGGAGTTGAAATAGTTTCTTTCAATGTTAACTAGATTTTAAAACTAACTTTAAAGTGACTCATTTAAACACAAGGCTGTTTGGTAAAAAAAAAAACAAACGGAAATTCCCTTTGTATAACAGTTTTAAAATATGCTTTAATTTTTTATAGAAATGTTAACTCTGTTGAGTCCCTTTGTGGGTTTTAACAATAATTTAAAAAATTCTATAGCTATTAGCTTGAATGTATGCATTATTTTGGATCACCGTTTTAAAGCATGCCCATTAAATGAACTTGGTGAAAACGATGCGGAAATTTGATGGTAGGAGTCTTCATAATTATCACCGTGATCTCGCGCATTTCAAAACAATCGGGGAATCGCTGCTATTTTCTCTAGATCCACAATAAATGTGCTCAAGTTAGGATGACTTTGTCTCTAGTTTAGTTCAAGGGTCTTTGCAGAGATTTACAGCCAGTGGTTTTAAACATACAACGCTGTCCACAGGTTGGTTCCGAGCCATTCTGCCGAAATCCGCCTTACGGGTCGAGGAAGAGGCGTGGAACGCATACCCGTACACCAAGACCAGGTACAAGTGTCCGTTCATAGAGAAGTTCCTGCTGGAGGTGGAGACCAAGTACCTCAACGATCCCGGGGACGATGACGGGGTCTTCAGTCTATCCAAAAGCGAGAAGGCCCAAAGGACTGTGGGTAAGGCAAACGGTGGGGTCGACACGGAAAAATGGTGCGGTTGACACGGACAATGGTGTGGTTGACAATGAAAAGGGTGTGGTTGACACGGAAAATGGTGTGGTTGACAATGAAAAGGGTGTGGTTGACCAGGAAAATGGTGTGGTTGACCCGGAAAAGGGTGTGGTTGACGCGGAAAAGGGTGTTATTGACATGGAAAAGGATGTGGTTGACACGGAAAAGGGAGTAGTTGACACGGAAAAGGGAGTAGTTGACACGGAGAATGGCGTGGTTGACACGGAAATAAGTGTGGTTAGCACACAAAAATGTTGCGATTCAAATGAAAATTATTGTGGTTGACACGGAAAAGAGTGAGGTTGACACAGCAATTTGTGTAGTTTACACGGAAAATGGTGGATTTGCAAATATTCTTATATAAATAGATTTGCATTTTTCCCTGTCTGATCCATTAAAATCATAAGGTATTTACCCGTTTTAATGACAATATGTCGACGATTACCCTACATTTCCATCTAATCTTAGAGGTCCCCCCCCCCCTGCTAAAGGTGACTGCTGTTTGACCTTCTGCTTGAGGGCAAGAATGGCTCACTCATCAGTCACAAGCAAACAATTTTAAACTTAAACTTTGAACACCTTAGGCTGAGCAATGTTTTATCACACGATTTTCGGTCAGACTTAAGACTGACCACCCCAACCCGCTTAGCCTGCTACCCCTTAGCCCCAAGGCCTGCAACCCCCTAGCAAAAGGGGCCTGAAAATCTTAGCCCAAGAGGCCTGCAAATCTTAGCCCCAGGGGCCTGCAAATCTTAGCCCAAGAGGCCTGCAAATCTTAGCCCCAGGGGCCTGTAATCCCTAGCCCCCAGGGCCTGTAATCCCCAGCCCCCAGGGCCTGTAATCCCTAGCCCCCAGGGCCTACCAAATAAAAAAAAACAATGAAGTTTTTATCTCCTCCAGACACACAAGAAAAAATATTCAATTAGTTTGGGCTTAAGACATTCGCTCATTATTTTAGGAGGAGCCTGAGGAGTTGTTTGAAGTCAAGATAGTTTTGAGTGACATCTAGTGGCTTGGGTTTCAGCTCTATCGGCTGAACGAAGAAATGAAAATAGTTTATAAAGCACAGTTGGTGGTGGAAAAAATTCATCTGCTGCCCAATTTAAAGAAAAAAAAAGTGTAATTCAGAAAATATTGCACTGGAAGATAAATTTAAATCAGTCAAAGGCAGTTCTGTGGCTAATGCAATGTTTGTTTGTTAAAGCTGTTATTAACGAAGTAGAGATTGTTTGGGACGATTGTATGACTACATTACAGATTACATCGACATCGTCAAGGACAGCATCACCGGCGGGGACTACCGGAAGGAGGAGGACCCCAAGCTCTACAAGTCGGCCAAGACCGGGCGGGGCCCCCTGGCGGAGGAGTGGCGGCAGGAGTACGGGCAGGCCCTGAGGCTGGGCGCCACCCAGGGGGTCGAGATGATGACCGCCTACAAGCTGTGCAGGGTGGAGTTCAAATACTGGGGGATGCAGAATAAAATTGAGAGGTTCATCCATGATGTGGGTGAGTGATTAAGTCGTGATGTGGGTGAGTGATTAAGTCGTGATGTGGGTGAGTGATTAAGTAATGATGCGGGTGAGTGATTAAGTCGTGATGTGGGTGAGTGATTAAGTAATGATGCGGGTGAGTGACAGGTCAAAGGAAGTTTTGTGACTGCAGGTCAAAGGGAGTTTTGTGACAGATCAAAAGGAGTTTGTGACAGATGAAAAGGAGTTTGTGACAGATGAAAAGGAGTTGTGTGACAGGTTAAAGGGAGTTGCGTGACAGTATGTGGTATTGTGTTTTCTATTCTACTGCACATTTTAAAGTGAGATTCTATTTCAAAGATTTCCCTTTGTTCTATATATAAACTGGCGCTTAGTTTCCAATAAACCAAAAAACCTTGCATGTTAGATCTATCCTGTTTGAATATAACTGTTTATGTTAGACACTCCTACATAACCTGTAGAACATAACATCAAAAGAAAAGAACAATGCAGAAAAAAACAAAAACTCCATTACCTTGCTGTCCTTTTTCTTCTTCTACGACCAAGTCTCCTAACGCCCCAAACAACAGGTTATTGTTTGATTGGCAGTTCCCAGCTACTCTGGGATAGCGGCCGAAACATGATTGCAAATGAGTTTGAAATAGTGTTGTACCACAAGTTACATAAAAGTTTAATCCGATCCCGCACGTAACACCATCATCAGCGGCAACGACAGCATCGTCAAAAAATACCACAGCCAGTCTTAGGAAGCTTAATAATTAATAATATCATCAATATGCTCCTGTCGGTTAACTCGTGATGTTTTCCCTTCATCTGAGCATCTCATTCTGTCAGTGATGTCAAAAATAGATTTGAAACTTATTTTTTTTTTAAAAGTCCGTGCCAAATAAAAAAATGTTTACAGCTGAGTATTTAGGCTTTTAGCTTTCATGATCACTCGGGAAATGTGCGAACACGAGGTATGTTGAGTCTTGAATTAAGACAAACCTTATCATTAAATGTCTTTGTCAGCAGATAGAATGGACACGTCAAGAAAGGTTTACTTTATTTTCAAATTGAGGGCAGGTATGAGACTTTGGAGACCTCCTACAGTTGTTCAATTTTTTGGCCTGTGCATTCAACGTTGATAGTTGAAAAATAACTTTTTTTTTCCCCTTCAAAATCACAACTTTTTTTTCCATCAAATATTCGAGGCCTCTGAAATATTTGAGGCCCCCTGAAGCCAAATGTGTTCCAAGGCAGTCACACTAGCTCGGAAAATGAGGAATGGTAGAAAGGCACTTATTTTGATAGAAAGGGTTACTACGCGGTAGAAAGATTTACTTCACTTTGGGTTTAGTTTCCAAACAGACAATAACATTAAAAGAAGATTAGATGGACATAGTTAGGATGTGTATTACTTGAATTAATTAATTAAAAGGCCAGGGAAAAAGAAATGTTTGTCAACTGTCTTTAATATCCTGTAGTTCATCTTACCAAGGTGACAATTGAATTTTCGACCCTATGTCTTTTCCCCAGCTCTGAGGAAAACCATGTTGCGAGCCCACCGCCAGGCATGGTGCTGGCAAGATGAATATTTCGGCCTGACGCTGGACGACATCCGGGAGCTCGAACGTGAGACCCAGCTGGCTCTTGCCGAAAAAATGGCGGCCGCCACAGCCGCCGCAAACTTGGCTGAAGGCGGCGGCGGAACCTCCGCCGAAAATCCGACCACTGAAGACCAAATGCGGAGGAGCAGTTCCGCGAGCAGCTCGTCGGAGCGCCACCACCACCACAACCACCGGCACCACGAGAAGCAGAAGTCGTCTGTCCATTTCTCGGAATCTGTCTCGTCAGACTTGTCCATAGAGCGCGCAGAGTCAGATTTCAGCCGCAGCGTGTCTCAGGAGAGCACGGCCAGCACCCTCATCAACGGGGGGATCGGTGCCTCTCCTGCTTCGAGCAGCGCTTCACACTCGAGACATTCCCAATGCCCCAAGAAACAGGCATCTGCCGATGGTGAGTAGGTGACCGGTAGTTCTAACACTGCCGATTCTTAGTAAGTGTAGCCTTGGCAAGCTTAGATGTTTTCTTTGACTTTGCTAGGTCGATAAGATTTTAGCAAAGTGAATGAAATAGAACAGGCATCGTTCTTTATTTATGCATTTTAATATGCATCATCCTGTCGTTTAAATATAGAAATAATTTTGTGCTGTTGTTTCAATATATACATAAGTTGACTGAATGCCTATGCCGCCAGCTGTGTCAGCACTAGAGCTTGATACAAGTATATGGTTGTTTAAACAACCCATATTAGTTTAAAACAACGTGACGTACGGCAGTTAGACATATATACGAATGTGGTGTGACTGCTGCCATCTCCGACTGCTTCCTAAGAAGCGTGACTGCTTCCTCCTTGGTGTATTTGATGCTGAGAGGATTTACGTAGCTGTTGATATATGATTTGTATTTTGTGACGTATTTGTGCATGAGAAATGACTTGTCAATATCTCCCTTTTTACTAGGCATTATAGAAATATATATACATATATATACATATATAGAGATATATAGTCATATCTTGGGCAAATGAGAAATTTTTATAGATAATCATCACTTGCGGTACTCAGTCTGAACTTTGAAAGTGTTATATTGCCTTGTTTGAGTTTACTTTTATATCTCAGGTATGGAATCTGCATCTTGGTGAAGGTTGAATATTTTTTTTTCTTCATCAGGTCCTCATCATTTTAAATAGTTATTTCGAGTCTGGTGGAGTCTGGTGCGAATAGCTTGGGGATTTTTTAAAAAAGGGGGGGTTGTGGATTTTTTAATTTTTTAAATAGAACAAATTATGTCTGTAAATGTTGGGGTTGTGAGCTGTGTGATTTGAAGGTGGGACTAATTTTAGAGGAGTTATATCCGAGGTCTCATTTTAGCAGGCTTCAATATAGCGGTGCTCAATATGGTGGGGCTCAATATAGCGGTGCTCAATATGGTGGGGCTCAATATAGCGGTGCTCAATATGGTGGGGCCCATATAGCGGTGCTCAATATGGTGGGGCTCAATATAGCGGTGCTCAATATGGTGGGGCTCAATATAGCGGTGCTTAATATGGTGGGGCTCAATATAGCGGTGCTCAATATGGTGGGGCTCAATATAGCGGTGCTCAATATGGTGGGGCTCAATATAGCGGTGCTCAATATGGTGGGGCTCAATATAGCGGTGCTCAATATGGC
Source organism: Lymnaea stagnalis (assembly GCA_964033795.1). NCBI lineage: Eukaryota > Metazoa > Mollusca > Gastropoda > Lymnaeidae > Lymnaea > Lymnaea stagnalis. The sequence continues at coordinate 139,232 of CAXITT010000789.1, forward strand.
GGGGCTCAATATAGCGGGTTCCGCTGTATTTTTCGTTGTAGAAAATGTGTGACATTTTGTAACAAATCAATCTTGTCCCTGGTTGACAAATATTTTACCAAAAAAACAACAACAACCTGGCCTGTCCTACTCAAAAATTTCAATGAAGACATTTCTGTTGAATAAATTCCCTGCCCTGCTTTGATCAATAAGAGTTTTCCCGCAAAGCTCTGAAAAGTGCAGCCATAATTCTGCTACTCAATACCACGTGGTTCAGTTGTGTGACAGCTGATGGGTTGTTCTATTGAATTCTTGAAACTCTTATCATCATGTGTAAGAACGCTTCTCAAAAACAGGGATTTTCCCATATGAAACCAAATTGGGAGTTTCTTTTCTCAATGAAATCATTGACTGGTTGACAAAGTCTTGATTGTTTTGTAGGAAATATTAACAAATATTTTTGCCTTCTTGTTTTATATCATATTTAAAATCGTATATTGGTGCCCAAAGTGGTTTGTCCCATCTCTGGGTTAAATGCCAGAATTCGCCTTCTCTTAGGCGTGTTAACCATCCAAGGTTAACGAGGCCCATGTGCCCATTCGTATAGACTGGGGATTGAGTTCCAGTCCACAAGCTTGGGATTTGCCGTGCACCCATCACCCCTGGATCATATCATATGTTGCCGTCATTCAGCGTGAGAAGATGCCTTCTGCTTTGACAGCGAGAAATTTTGCCTTAACTGACCATCTGTAATATCAGCTATGTCAGAGGACTTTAAAAAATGTTAACTGACCACGACTGAAGTCAGCTGACTTCAAAAATGTTATCTGACCACCACTGATGTCAGCTGACCAGCACACATATCAGCTGACCAGCACTGATATCAGACTCCCACATGCCAATAATCACCCGCATACGTTCCCACCTAATCCTTAATGTGGATACATGAGGGCTTACATTTACACAGCATTCAATCAATGAACTTTGGACTCGCTATCTATGGCGTTATCTATGAACAACTATAATGTATAATGCCCCCTCCCCCCCCTCCTCCCCCCCCCCAAAAAAAAAA
>CAXITT010000789.1:140367-180367 GCA_964033795.1 Lymnaea stagnalis
CCCCAAAAAAAAAAACCCCCAAAAAAAAACCGTTTTTTACAAAAGATCTAAAAAAAAACAAAACAACAAAAACAACAGCATTTCAAAGTCAAGTAAATCTATGATAGTTAATTTAGAAAAGCGTTAGATGGCTAATTTCCTCCCTTTGCACCACCGCCCCCCTTCCACCACCGCCCCCCTTCCACCACTGCTCTCTTTTCTGCAATACAGCCTGTCAGAAAATGCCGTTTGAAGATCTGTGCACTCTTGACTCACTGACATCTCTCACCTGACAGGTGCGTCACATTTCTCACCTGACAGGTGCGTCACATTTCTTCCCTGACAGGTGTGACCTAATAGTCCATGCAGTCGGCAATACGTAAGACTACACTTTTTTAATAAAATTGTGGGGGGTGTGGGGAGGAATTTATGTACGTTAATTAAGAATTGGTGTTCCTTCGGTCTCTGATTATATATATAGATCAGCGGTCTCTGATTATATATATATAGATCAGCCGTACATTTGGTTCAAAATCTTCAATGACTTAAAACTAAGTCCAATTTAGTTGCCTTTTGGCTTATGTCATATGATGCCATGTCATTGCCCGTCGTCACTGCTTCTGATGTGGCAATAGCTCCCGGTCATTGTGTTGTGCGAAAGTAGAAAAGAATGGTGTATACAAAAGAGGGCCACATGTACTCATTGTGTGGTGTACACAAAGGGGCCACATGTACTCATTGTATGGCGTCAAATTGAGGGTCACATGTACTCATTGTATGGTGTCAAATTGAGGGGCACATGTACTCATTGTTTGGCGTCAAATTGAGGGCCACATGTACTCATTGTATGGCGTCAAATTGAGGGCCACATGTACTCATTGTTTGGCGTCAAATTAAGGGCCACATGTACTCATTGTATGGTGTCAAATTGAGGGCCACATGTACTCATTGTGTGGCGTCAAATTGAGGGCCACATGTACTCATTGTGTGGCGTCAAATTGAGGGCCACATGTTCTCATTGTTTGGTGTCAAATTGAGGGGCACATGTACTCATTGTATGGTGTCAAATTGAGGGCTACATGTACTCATTGTATGGTGTCAAATTGAGGGCCACGTGTACTCATTGAATGGTGTCAAATTGAGGGCCACATGTACTCATTGTATGGTGTACACAAGAGGGTCACATGTACTCATTGTATGGTGTCAAATTGAGGGCCACATGTATTCATTTTATGGTGTCAAATTCAGGGCCATTTGTACTCATTATTTTGTGTCAAATTGAGGGCCACATGTACTCATTGTATGGTGTTAAATTGAGGGCCACATGTACTCATTGTATGGTGTTAAATTGAGAGCAACATGTACTCATTGTATGGTGTCAAATTGAGGGCCGCATGTACTCATTGTATGGTGTTAAATTGAGGGCCACATGTACTCATTGTATGGTGTTAAATTGAGGGCCACATGTACTCATTGTATGGTGTCAAATTGAGGGGCACATGTACTCATTGTATGGTGTCAAATTGAGGGCCACATGTACTCATTGTATGGTGTTAAATTGAGGGGCACATATACTCATTGTATGGTGTCAAATTGAGGGCCACATGTACTCATTGTATGGAATTAAATTAAGGGCCACATGTACTCATTGATGGTGTTAAATTTGCATGTTCAATATCTAATAAATCTTCGAGTTATTTGGATTTTTTCTTGTGTCCAGTTTCGAATGAATCACCCTATGTAATGAGCTTGTACATGACATGAATCATCTTGTGTAATGAGCTTGTACAAGACATGAATCACCCTGTGTAATTAACTTGTACAAGACATGTCGTCCTGTGTAATGACCTTGTACAAGACATGAATTACCCAATATAATGAGCTTGTACAAGACATGAATCACTCTACATAATGATCTATGTACAAGACATGAATCAACCTTCATAATGAGCTATGTACAAGACATGAAACACTTTATGTAATGAGATATGTACAAGACATGAATCACCCTATGTAATGAACTATGTACAATACATAAATCCTCATATGTTATGAGCTATGTACAAGACATGAATCACCCTATGTGATGAGTTTATACAAAACATGAATCACCCTATGTAATGAACTATATACAAGATATGAATCACCCTATGTAATGAGTTTATACAAGACATGAATCACCCTATGTAATGAACTATATACAAGATATGAATCACCCTATGTAATGAGCTTGTACAAGAGATGAATCACAATATGTAAAGAGCTATGTACAAGACATGAATTACTCTAGGTGATGAGCTTGTTCAAGACACGAATCACCCTATGTAATGAGCTTGTACAAGACATGAATCACCCTATGTAATGAACTATGTACAATACATAAATCATCATATGTTATGAGCTATGTACAAGACATGAATCACCCTATGTAATGAGTTTATACAAGACATGAATCACCCTATGTAATGAACTATGTACAAGATATGAATCACCCTATGTAATGAGTTTATACAAGACATGAATCACCCTATGTAATGAACTATATACAATATATGAATCACCCTATGAAATGAGCTTGTACAAGAGATGAATCACCATATGTAAAGAGCTATGTACAAGACATGAATTACTCTAGGTGATGAGCTTGTTCAAGACACGAATCACCCTATGTAATGAGCTTGTACAAGACATGAATCACCATATGTAATGAGCTATATACAAGACATGAATCACCCTATGTAATGAGCTATGCACAAGACATGAATCACCCTATGTAATGAGCTATGTACAAGACATGAATCACCCTATGTAATGAGATTGTACAAGACATGAATCACCATATGTAATGAGTTATGTACAAGACATGAATAACTCTAGGTGATGAGCTTGTTCAAGACATGAATCTCCCTATGTAATGAGATTGTACAAGACATGAATCACATGTAATGACTTATGTACAAGACATGAATAACTCTAGGTGATGAGCTTGTTCAAGACATGAATCTCCCTATGTAATGAGATTGTACAAGACATGAATCACATGTAATCAGTTATGTACAAGACATGAATAACTCTAGGTGATGAGCTTGTACAAGACATGAATCACCCTATGTACTGAGCTTGTACAAGGAATGAATCACCCTATGTAATGAGCTATGTACAAGACATGAATCACCCTATGTACTGAGCTTGTACAATACATGAATCACCCTATGTACTGAGCTTGTACAAGGAATGAATCACCCTATGTAATGAGCTATGTACAAGACATGAATCACCCTATGTTATGAGCTATTTACAAGACATGAATCACCCTATATCATGAGCTATGTACAAGACATGAATCACCCTATATAATGAGCTATGTACAAGACATGAATCACCCTATATCATGAGCTATGTACAAGACATGAATCACCCTATATCATGAGCTATGTACAAGACATGAATCACCCTATATCATGAGCTATGTACAAGACATGAATCACCCTATATCATGAGCTATGTACAAGACATGAATCACCCTATATCATGAGCTATGTACAAGACCCAAACTCCGAGGATTTGACTCTGGTTCATGCAAAGTGATAAAATAATGTAACGCACGACTGCGCAAATATTTTTTTTTTTTTTAAATTTCGATTGCCAACTGCTTCCATGAGTAAGCCAGCTTGGCGAACTGCGGTTTAATACGGCTTAATGGGGTTGTGGTTGGAATGTTTACCACCGAGTTGCCGGTGTGAGACGGATATTAGCCGCACCAAATTACAGCGACAGTTAATCCGCTAAATGAGACGTGATAACGATTCAATTGATGATTACAGTAAATCTATAATCGGCATGAACTTAAAAACCGATGTGTCAATCAGCGGTCGACTCTATGCCAATGACCATGCCTGCAAAGGAAATATTGTGTTTATAACTGGTTTCGCGGCTGTTTTTTCCTGTTAATTTAATAGAGGTAGCGCATAAAGAGACAGTCTCGGCTGATCTTGGAGTTATAGTCCCGTTTGATCCTGGAATGAAGTCATCTGTTCCTGGAATGCTAGTCTCTTCTGATCCAGGAGTGGCAGTCTCTGCTTTCCTGGAGTGACTGTCTCTGCTACCCTGGAGTGAAAGTCTCTGCTATCCTAGTGACAGTCTCATCTATCCTGAAGTGACAGTCTCTGTTATCCTGAATTGACAGCCTCTGCTATCCTGGAGTGACAGTCTCTGCTATCCTGGGGTGACAGTCTCTGCTATCCTGGAGTGTCAGTCTCTGCTATCCTGGAGTGACAGTCTCTGCTATCCTAGTGAAAGTCTCATCTATCCTGAAGTGACAGTCTCTGTTATCCTGAAGTGACAGCCTCTGTTATCCTGATGTGACAGCCTCTGCTATCCTGGAGTGACAGTCTCTGCTATCCTGGAGTGACAGTCTCTGCTATCCTAGTGACAGTCTCATCTATCCTGAAGTGACAGTCTCTGTTATCCTGAAGTGACAGCCTCAGCTATCCTGGAGTGACAGTCCCTGCTATCCTGAAGTGACAGTCTCTGCTATACTGGAGTGTCAGTCTCTGCTATCCCATAGTGACAGTCTCTGCTATCCTGGAGTGACAGTCTCTGCTATCCTAGTGATAGTCTCATCTATCCTGAAGTGACAGTCTCTGTCATCCTGAAGTGACAGTCTCTGCTATCCTAGAGTGACAGTCTCTGCTATCCTGGAGTGACAGTCTCTGCTATCCTGGTGACAGTCTCATCTATCCTGAAGTGACAGTCTCTGTTATCCTGAAGTGACAGTCTCTGTTATCCTGAAGTAACAGCCTCTGCTATCCTGGAGTGACAGTCTCTGCTATCCTGGAGTGACAGTCTTTGCTATCCTGGAGTGACAGTCTCGGCTGATCCTGGAGTGACAGTCTCTGCTATCCTGGAGTGACAGTCTCGGCTGATCCTGGAGTGACAGTCTCAGCTATCCTGGAGTGACAGTCTCTGCCATTCAATTTTCTTTCATTTGATACCAAATTTTTGTCTTACAACCTAACAATAATATTTTTTTTAAATTTTAATTCAAACCTCTAACTTCTCGGACCCGGGTCCGAATAGCCACTTCGTTTTTAAAAGACGTTTTGTTAAAATTTATTATTTAAAAGAAAACTTCTTATGTCTAAGAGGACACGGTGAGCATAATGTTTGGATAGCTCTGCTACCTCTCGTAGTGATCTACTACCTCTCATAGTGATCTGTTACCTCTCGTAGTGATCTATTACCTCTCATAGGGATCTATTACCTCTCATAGTGATCTATTACCTCTCATAGTGATCTATTACCTCTCGTAGTGACCTATTACCTCTCGTAGTGATCTATTACCTCTCGTAGTGATCTAATACCTCTCATAGTGATCTATTACCTCTCTTAGGGATCTATTATCTCTCGTAGTGATATGTGACGTCTTGTAGGGACCTATTACCTCTCGTAGTGATCTATTACCTCTCGTAGTGATCTAATACCTCTCATAGTGATCTATTACCTCTCTTAGGGATCTATTACCTCTCGTAGTGATCTATTACCTCACGTAGTGATCTATTACCTCACGTAGTGATCTGTGACCTCTCATAGTGATCTATTACCTCTCATAGTGATCTATTACCTCTCATAGTGATCTATTACCTCTCTTAGTGATCTGTGACCTCTCATAGTGATCTATTACCTCTCATAGTGATCTATTACCTCTCATAGTGATCTATTACCTCTCATAGTGATCTATTACCTCTCATAGTGATCTGTGACCTCTCATAGTGATCTATTACCTCTCATAGTGGCAATGTTTGTATTTCGCCCGAAGCCCCTGGCGGCCGTTACATAAACAAACAGAACATGTCTTTGGGCTTGCATTTAGAATGGTGGCTCTTAAGAGTGTTTGGCGTGTAACAAACGTCTTTGTAAACACGCCGACGCCATGCAGACGTTGATCTATAAAATATAGATGTCAAATAACTCATGGCATAAGTAAATACACGGTGTTAAACATGTCTGCTGAGTCATAAGTCATAAGTCATGTCTGGTCTAGACGCTGCCCGGATGATACTACTAATTATATAGTTATAATTGGAAATAAGAACGACAACTTGATTAGATGTGCGGGGTACTTATAACGATGGGTTGTTGTTGTTGTTGTTGTTGGTTTTATTTTGTCTGGGAAAAATGATCACGAATCCACTTCAAAGCTGTAACTTTTTTTTTTACATCGACTCCGCAATATTGTTTTATTGTTTTTTTAGCCCCCCCCCCGCCCCCCACACCCTCACAATTTAACGTGGTCCACCACCGTCACTGCGTGGTGCGACTTCAGGGTGGCCAGCACCGCTGTAGTTCTGTTCAGTAATCACTAACAAATACTTCCTTAAAGGCATCAGGGATGTTGTTTTTTCTCTCTCCCCCCCCCTCCCTCAAACATAATTCACACAAAGCCCGCCAAACTTTTTGGTGTGTGAAAGAGGATGTGACGTTTCATTGTTTGCGAGATGCTGCAAACGACATTTGATTGGCGGCCCTGATGCTGCCAGATTTTCCAGCGTTGCGTGTTTGGCTTGGGAGGTGCCAGACTGGCCATTAGGCCGTGGCTATTTGTTTAATGGACCAGATTCGGTTTTCATTTCTTAACACCCCCCCACCTCCCTCCCCCAACCTAACCCCCCCCCCAACCCGGTGGAAGTTTTAGTTTGATAATTGCCAGGCTCAGGGTCTTCAGATCTGTTCTGTTCAACTGGATAGGACCACCACCCCCACCCTCTAGTCCCACTCCCACCAAGTGGTGCCATCCCCACACCTTATCCAATACCGCTCAAAAACTGTTCAAGGCCATGAAAACCCTGAGAGGGAGAAGAAAATATAACCTTGTTCTGAGCTTGTAACCCTTTGTAACAGAACCCTTTGTAAGTGAAACCTTTGTCTAATGGCCGACCCTCGTTTACACCTTAGATTTTTTTCATCAACTATTTCAGAAAAAAAAAAAAGCAATAGGAAATATTACGCACCAAACGCACTTGCGATATTTTTCGCTAATCTCATTTATCGCAGTTATCGGGAATTTCATTTCGTTAAATCAGTGGCATCATATTTCCTTGATCTTCCCCTTGGAAAATAGGAAACACTTATTTTTGGGGGTTTGTGATGGGGCTGAAAATTTGAAAGATTGTGTTTTCAGTGGCAACGAGTCGATGTGCCAAGTTTCATCTTGATATGTTGACGGGAACAACAGAAAGAAAGAAACGTGAACAAAGGCGAGGTTAATATAACGTATTTTAAAATTGGTCTGTTTTTACTATTTTGTATTTTTGTTTTTTTTTTAAATCTAATATTACGAATTGAAAATGTTGTTCCTTCGACTGGCAGTAATTTTCCACGTGACCGGTTGGAAACCACTGGTTTGAAGTAGGTCGATTTAGATTTATTTTTTTAAACGAGCATGTAAGACACATTATTGTCCGTAATACACATTAGTGTCCAACACTCCGAATACTAACGCTTTATCAAGCTTTTACCCGGTTGCTAAGAATCACTGGGATTGGTGTCTGTTTGGCCCCGCTGACCAGGGTCCCCCTTTCCTGTCAATGTAAAGCAGCTACCAAGCTTTAAATTACGCCATTACACCCCGCGGAGTTCTGTCCAGTCATAAAAAAACTCGTGTCTCTAAAGACCTGGCTGATCTTCGCCATTACGCCCGGCTGCAGTGGGCGTTCCGTGTTTACGCCCAATGAGCCAGCTTCTGTGGGATGGATCTTTTCGAGCCGCCTTACCAAATCTGTTTTCCTTCTCTTTTTTTTTCTTGACCACCGGAGTAATCAAGTCAATAAATTCCAATTTTTTTTTTGTCGGATCCTCAACGTTTCTGTTAAGGAATTTCGTTTTAATAGCATTTTCCTGGGTAGAAATCTAAAATAAACTGTCTGAAAATCTCAGGAGATGTAACTAAAATAAACTGTCTGAAAATCTCAGGAGATGTAACTAAAATAAACTGGCTGAAAATCTCTGGAGGTGTAACTAAAATAAACTGGCTGACAATCTCTGGAGATGCAACTAAAATAACTAGCGAGAACTGATTTTAAATTAAAATTTAAGACGACACATTTACTCCCCGTTACACACACACAAACTTATACGCAAAAACAGCTCAGTGTTGATATGTGTATAAACGATCATAAACTGTACAACTAACTTGTTACAAAACAATCTGATGTTCGGAAATGACATACTTTGTACAGCTAGCTTGTTACACAACAATGTGAGATACGGCAAGACATAAGCTGTAGAGCTGGTTTGTTACAAAACAATTTGAGGTACGACAGGACATACATTGTAGCTAGTTTGTTACAGGACAATGTGGTTTACGACAGGACATCCATTGTACAGCTAACTTGCTACAAAACAATGTGAGGTACGGCAGGACATACATTGTAGCTAGTTTGTTACAGGACAATGTGGTTTACGGCAGGACATCCATTGTACAGCTAACTTGCTACAAAACAATGTGAGGTACGACAGGACATACATTGTAGCTAGTTTGTTACAGAACAATGTGGTTTACGGCAGGACATCCACTGTACAGCTAGCGTGTTACAGAACACTGTGATGCTAGGCCAGGACATAGAAACACACGAAATAACGAGGGCGTTGTAGATGTCTCGCAAAGCCATCCACTGCCAGAGAGCGAGGCCGATCAGCTGTACCCAAAAAAAGTACCCACTTTAAGGACAAAGGCAAAGCATCTACACAACTGGACAGTGAGAACGTGAATACAGACCCGTTGGCTACAGACCCGGCAACAGAAATCTAACGCGGAAATAGTTGCTGTGACCGGAAACAACTTTTTGAACACAGAAATAGCTGCTGACACCGGAAACAGAAACAATAAATAATACGTGTGCCGTCTCCTCCCACACTCGCTAGTTATTAATAACTTTTCAAAGTTCGTTTTAAATTACTCTCAAGGAAGTTTACAATTTGGTTCTTTTTTTTTTTTTTTTTTTTTTTGAAAGCACAACTTAATTTATTTCCCCCCAAAACCTTAAAATACGTCACCTTTTCCTAAAGCCCTTTTACTTTTTTTTTTTTTCTCTTTTTTTAAAAATTGTTTTTTTTTTTTTTTTTTTTTTTTTTGAAAGCACAACTTAATTTATCTCCCCCCAAAACCTTAAAATACGTCACAGTTTCCTAAAGCTCTTTTACGTTTTTTTTTTTCTCATTTTGTGAGAAGAAAATTCTTTTTGACAATTACCTGTTCTCTTCTGGGCTGATCGGAGAGAGTCATTTCAACCCTCTTGAGGTAGAGTCTAACCGATTTTTGTGTCTAGAGTCTCACATAATATTAATGTAGAGTCTTGAGTCTAGCTCAATATTATTTTAGAGTCTAGAGCCTGACCTAATGCTAATTTATAGTCTAGAGTCTAACCTAATACTATTTGGAGTCTAGAGTCTAATCTAATTCTATTTTAGAGTCTAAGAGTCTTACGTAATACTGTTTTAGAGTCTAGAATCTAACCTGATGTTGATTCATTTTTCGGAGTAAAAGATTTTTCTAGGAGCTGGATCAGCTAGATAAGGACAACTTAGAGCAGGTCTAAGGATAACTTAGAGCAGGTCTAAGGACAACTTAGAGCAGGTCTAAGGACAACTTAAAGCAGGTCTAAGGACAACTTAGAGCAGGTCTAAGGACAACTTAAAGCAGGTCTACCCAAATTAACAGGACGAAAATATTGTTGGCGTGCTTACTAAAAATAAATTAATACATTTCATTAAAATGAGTGAGTTCTTTCACTCAAGTGAGTGTCTGTTTTAAGAGCATGTATTGAGTTTTGGTGTACAACATTTCTAGACATTTTAGCACATTGGTACGTCGCAAAGGTTTACATGTTGTGCATGGCAAGATTTATTTTTAGTACGAATCAGCAAAATCCATGTAAAAATGCTATTTTGGGTGATTTTTAAAGTTCAAAATTTGATAGCATTCATCATACAATTCATCATCTGTGATCAGATGGCTCCTCAACAAAACAGCCCGTATTTGTTGTAAGACTGTAGGTATTGGATTGTGGAGAATTTGAGTGATTAGCCCACTGAGCATGAGATTAAAATGGGCGACTAGTGAGAAATGCTCTTATCTCTGTTTTTTGAATTCATCTCTGAAATTCACAACTCAACATTTTCTGTAATTACCTTGTAAACGTTTTATCTTGATAAAATGTGTGAATGCATTCCCTTTGGCATGCTTTCAGCAAGGGCGCGGGGGGGGGGGGCCTTGGCTTTCCATTTGAAAACTAAATTTTTCTTTTAAAGACAAAAAAAAAAAAAAAAAGAAAAAACTACATCTTCAAGGCTACTTTATTTTTATTTTCATTTTGGGGGATCAGAAAAATTGGAATAATAATTATTTTTTTTTTTAGGGTGGACGGGGGAATAGTAATTATTTCTCTGTCTTTCTCCTGCCCCCCCCCCCTTTTTTTTCCGCTCCTTTTCAGACCAATAAAATGCAATGCAATAAAATCAATGAGTAATCTCTTATAATTGAGAGAGAAGAAAAGAATGGATTTCATCTCTCCAAATGACATTAGACTGAGACGCGTGAGTCAAGCTCAGGTATTGATTTTGAGATGCGATAAAATCGGGGGGAAAAATTCATTTCACAGATCTTTCACGTTGGGAACAAACATTGCACATATGGACCAAAATTGTTTAAAGAAAATAGATCTGCTCTGAATTAATTGAGAGATTTATGTTGTTGTTGTTCGTCCGTCAAAGATCAACTTGGACCATCGAGTCGCCCGGTGTTGGATGACTGATGACTTGCGCGGGTGACTTTTGTTTAAAGTGAGGAAGAGTTGCGCGGCGTCAACCTCACTCTCTCGTCCGGGGCCCACCATGTCCAGTGGCAAGACTGTACGTCAAGACGACCAGGGATGGGTACGGATGCAGGAGTTGACGGATTGTTTCATTGTACACGCCTTACGGGGACTCCATCTCCGGGTTTGAATTCGGAATTAAGTTGAGTTGCCGACCACGGTTATCGAGTCCCATCCACCCGGGGCGCTGGTGATGTTTGTGCTTGAACTCCAGACCTGAGGTTTGCTCTGTTTAGACCATTTGGCCACCCAGTCACCAAGAGATTGTTTTAAAGGAATGCTAACATACAATTTTGTTAACATCAATGGTCTAGTTTTTTTTGTTTTTGACAAAAATAATTTACCAACGAAATCCCCCACAAGATATAAACAGATTACAGATAACTGATTTCAACTCGCCCCCTTCCCCTGCAGCCCCGCCTTCAGCACCCCTTGTTACACATCACGTCTGTTGTCAGACCCCCACCTAGCATTACTTAAGGTGTTTCATAAGCACTGGAAATAGTAGTGGGTGCAGGTGTAGAAATTTAAACAAAAAACAAAAAACTAGCGTTATCTGAAAGTAATGAAATGGAGAAATGCCTTTCACGAAAGCTCCACTTGGTAATGGTAATATCAGTGTAAAAACATTTACATCAGGTTCTGAGCCTGTGGGTCTCGCGCCAACTAGAGGGGTCGCCTGACCATATGCAAGGGGTCAGTTGACAGCTGCAAAAATTTGAGCTTTGTGTGTGTCTGTGTGTGTGCGTACGTGCGTGTGTGTGTAAAAAAATGTGAGTTTTTATCTTATTTTGGAACGCCCTTCCAGTCGATCTCAGAAACAATCAGACACTGGAATCCTTTAAAACCGATTTAAAGACACATTTATTTCGCAAACACCTTCTGGGATGATTGTCTACCATATTTTTCATTTAATGCATGTTAGCTGTGTTGCTCAGGGTTGAAATGGGTAGAAAGACTTTGACATTGTATGCTTGTAATTAGTTATTGTAGTGTTGCGTCTGTTTTAAATGTGGTAAATTATAGATTTTAAAAAAAAAAAATTTCTCTTGTTCCGCGCTTCGAGCCTTTGGGGATGAAGCGTGTTTTTGAAATACACTTTATTATTATTATTATTATTATTAGTACCACCTTTAATTTTAAAATTTAAATATATGCAGTGATCGGTCTAGTTTCTTGTTATACTACACTACAGGTGCATAAAAAACTATTCAAAACACACATAAAAACTTTGATGAATTCGGTATGATGTAATTAGTTAATACCCAAAACAAGTCTCTCAATTTCTGGCAATAATCCTGGTTCTGGGTCGCCGCAACCTGATGTCGTAGCACCAAAAAAAAAATAATAAAAAATCCTTTAAAAAATAAAAAGAAAGGTTTAGAACAGCTGATTTCCATGATGAGAGATGGGCCAAATGTGCACTCGACGCCACGAACATTTTCCATACAACTTCCTCCAAGTCATGTTTTAAAAATCAATTTTGAAAACGAAAGTTTTTTTGTTTTTTTTAACAAAGCCTGCGAGACATTTCAATCCTCCAAAATTACATTATTAGTTGGCATGTGCGTTAATTATAAATTTGTGCGATGCGTTCGTTGTTTTTTTTAAAGTCATGTTACGTGTTCTCCAACAAAGGTGGTGACTTTTAGCGTTTCTAAAGTTCACACTCAGGCCTTACATACGAAGTGGTGATATAGTGACGTGTCATTCGGGGTCATGGCAGGCATATAGCTGAATTTAGGCGCCCTCTTCTTGAAAAAAGATATTAACCTAGGAATCATAATGTGCATGAAAATTGACGATTTTGAGTCGCTTTAGAACATGGCGCCCCTTAGAAGATGGCGCCCCTTAGAAGATGGCGCCCCTTAGAAGATGGCGCCCCTTAGAAGATGGCAAGCGCTTGTAATATAATATTGCTTGTTTTACATCATATCCACTTGTAGTTGAACACCTTACCGCCATGAACAACTGTACTTGTAGTTGAACGCCTAACCGCCATGAACAACTGTACTTGTAGTTGAACACCTTACCGCCATGAACAACTGCACTTGTAGTTAAACACCTTACCGCCATGAACAACTGTACTTGTAGTTAAACACCTTACCGCCACGAACAACTGAACTTGTAGTTGAACACCTTACCGCCATGAACAACTGTACTTGTAGTTGAACACCTTACCGCCATGAACAACTGTACGTGTAGTTGAACACCTTACCGCCATGAACGACTGTACTTGTAGTTGAACACCTTACCGCCATGAACAACTGTACTTGTAGTTAAACACCTTACCGCCATGAACAACTGTACGTGTAGTTGAACACCTTACCGCCATGAACAACTGTACTTGTAGTTGAACACCTTACCGCCATGAACAACTGTACTTGTAGTTAAACACCTTACCGCCATGAACACCTGTACTTGTAGTTAAACACCTTACCGCCATGAACAACTGTACTTGTAGTTGAACACCTTACCGCCATGAACACCTGTACTTGTAGTTAAACACCTTACCGCCATGAACAGCTGTACTTGTAGTTAAACACCTTACCGCCATGAACAACTGCACTTGTAGTTAAACACCTTACCGCCATGGCCAGCTGTACTTGTAGTTAAACACCTTACCGCCATGGCCACCTGTACTTGTAGTTAAACACCTTACCGCCATGGCCACCTGTACTTGTAGTTAAACACCTTACCGCCATGGCCACCTGTACTTGTAGTTAAACACCTTACCGCCATGAACACCTGTACTTGTAGTTAAACACCTTACCGCCATGAACACCTGTACTTGTAGTTAAACACCTTACCGCCATGGCCAGCTGTACTTGTAGTTAAACACCTTACCGCCATGGCCAGCTGTACTTGTAGTTAAACACCTTACCGCCATGAACACCTGTACTTGTAGTTAAACACCTTACCGCCATGGCCAGCTGTACTTGTAGTTAAACACCTTACCGCCACGGCCAGCTGTACTTGTAGTTAAACACCTTACCGCCATGAACACCTGTACTTGTAGTTAAACACCTTACCGCCATGAACACCTGTACTTGTAGTTAAACACCTTACCGCCATGACCACCTGTACTTGTAGTTAAACACCTTACCGCCATGGCCACCTGTACTTGTAGTTAAACACCTTACCGCCATGAACACCTGTACTTGTAGTTAAACACCTTACCGCCATGGCCACCTGTACTTGTAGTTAAACACCTTACCGCCATGACCACCTGTACTTGTAGTTAAACACCTTACCGCCATGACCACCTGTACTTGTAGTTAAACACCTTACCGCCATGAACACCTGTACTTGTAGTTAAACACCTTACCGCCATGGCCAGCTAAAGCACAAACTGAATACATTTTTTGTGACAGTCCAATGTTAACATGTTTTAATTGATGCCTGTATTCTGAAGGTCACTGGAGCAGCTTGGAACAGTTGCAGGAGCCCAGCTCTGACGAAGAGTTCTTTGATGCGCAAGGTAAGGTGCATTGGTTTATGTTTGTGGGGTGGGCCGGAAAGGGGGGGGGGATTACTGCTTCCGCTTTAACCAAATAAATATAAAATGTTGCCAGTTCTTTAGGGAATGTGCAGTATAGTTGGGAATGTGCAGTATTGTCGGGAATGTGCAGTATTGTTGTGCAATTTTGTTACAAATTTGAATACATATGTGCCCCCTCCCCTATTTCAAGTTGTAGTTTTTTTGTTTTTTTTTAAAGTTCAATAATTGATAGGTAATTTTACATTTGAAACGGACTCAAAAAGGAACCAGAGTTATTGAGCAGAAACTTTTCAGGAAACCACAGTCCTCTAGCTCAGCAGTTCTCAACCTGTGGGTCGCGACACCTTTGGAAGGGAGGTTGGGGTTTGACCGACCCTAACACAGTGGTCGCCTAAGACCATTGGAAAAAACAAATTTATGAATTAGCGACGAAAATAATTTTTCGGTTGGGGGTCACGACAACATGAGGAACTGCATTAAAGGATCGCGGCATTTGGAAGGTTGAGAACCACTGCTCTAGTTGATCATAACTGATACTCTTGTCATGCGCTCAAGCTTGGCTATATAACCATTTGAGTATAATGTGTAACATCTAGTGTAGACTTGCCCAGTTGGCTGTTGGATAGAGATTCTAATACAATGAATAACACAACGACAAGGGAAGATACCGATGAGCTGCCGCTGACTATTGTACCAACTGACCCGAAGGTCGAAATGTGTTTGACGCTGTGAGAAAAACCACGACCTACTTGTGTGTCGCTGTTACCTGTGATTTGAGCAGGTAGAAGGTATGCGTACCTACGAATCAAATCATGACCTACTTGTGTGTCGCTGAGATTTGAGCAGGTAGAAGGTATGCGTACCTACGAATCAAATCATGACCTACTTGTGTGTCGCTGAGATTTGAGCAGGTAGAAGGTATGCGTACCTACGAATCAAATCATGACCTACTTGTGTGTCGCTGAGATTTGAGCAGGTAGGAGGTATGCGTACCTATAAATCAAATCACGACATACATTTGGGTTGCTGTTACCTGTGATTTGAGCAGGTAGAAGGTATGCGTACCTATGAATCAAATCACGTCCTACTTGTGGGTGGCTGTTACCTGTGATTTGAGCAGGGAGAAGGTATGAGTATCTATGAATCAAATCATGACCTACTTGTGAGTTGCTGTTACCTGTGGTTTGAGCAGGTAGAAGGTATGAGTACCTATGAATCAAATCACGACCTACTTGTGGGTCGCTGTTACCTGAGATTTGAGCAGGTAGAAGGTATGAGTACCTATGAATTAAATCACGACCTACTTGTGGGTCGCTGTTACCTGAGATTTGAGCAGGTAGAAGGTATGAGTACCTATGAATCAAATCACGACCTACTTGTGGGTCGCTGTTAATGAGATTTGAGCAGGTAGAAGGTATGAGTACCTTTGAATTAAATCACGACCTACTTGTGGGTCGCTGTTACCTGAGATTTGAGCAGGTAGAAGGTATGAGTGCCTATGAATCAAATCACGACCTACTTGTGGGTCGCTGTTACCTGAGATTTGAGCAGGTAGAAGGTATGAGTACCTATGAATCGATAACAATGAAGCTCTTTGTGAGTCCCAAGTCCTAAAGTCCTGTGGTTTGCTGTGGAATAACATGTATATGGAAGTGTTGTCAATATCTAAGAGCAGTGATTCCTAAAGTCCTGTGGTTTTCTGTGGAATAAAATGTATATGAAAGTGTTGTCAATGTCTAAGAGCAGTGAGTCCTAAAGTCCTGTGGTTTGCTGTGGAATAAAATGTATATGGAAGTGTTGTCAATATCTAAGAGCAGTGAGTCCTAAAGTCCTGTGGTTTGCTGTAGAATAAAATGCATATGAAAGTGTTGTCAATATCTAAGAGCAGTGAGTCCTAAAGTCCTGTGGTTTGCTGTGGAATAAAATGTATATGAAAGTGTTGTCAATGTCTAAGAGCAGTGAGTCCTAAAGTCCTGTGGTTTGCTGTGGAATAAAATGTATATGGAAGTGTTGTCAATGTCTAAGAGCAGTGAGTCCTAAAGTCCTGTGGTTTGCTGTGG
Organism: Lymnaea stagnalis; assembly: GCA_964033795.1. Classification (NCBI taxonomy): domain Eukaryota; kingdom Metazoa; phylum Mollusca; class Gastropoda; family Lymnaeidae; genus Lymnaea; species Lymnaea stagnalis. The sequence continues at coordinate 156,780 of CAXITT010000789.1, forward strand.
AATAAAATGTATATGGAAGTGTTGTCAATATCTAAGAGCAGTGAGTCCTAAAGTCCTGTGGTTTGCTGTGGAATAAAATGTATATGGCAGTGTTGTCAATGTCTAAGAGCAGTGAGTCCTAAAGTCCTGTGGTTTGCTGTGGAATAAAATGTATATGAAAGTGTTGTCAATGTCTAAGAGCAGTGAGTCCTAAAGTCCTGTGGTTTGCTGTGGAATAAAATGTATATGGAAGTGTTGTCAATGTCTAAGAGCAGTGAGTCCTAAAGTCCTGTGGTTTGCTGTGGAATAAAATGTATATGGAAGTGTTGTCAATGTCTAAGAGCAGTGAGTCCTAAAGTCCTGTGTTTTGTAAGAGCAGTGAGTCCTAAAGTCCTGTGGTTTGCTGTGGAATAAAATGTATATGGCAGTGTTGTCAATGTCTAAGAGCAGTGAGTCCTAAAGTCCTGTTGTTTGCTGTGGAAAAAATGTATATGGAAGTGTTGTCAATATCTAAGAGCAGTGAGTCCTAAAGTCCTGTGGTTTGCTGTAGAATAAAATGTATATGGAAGTGTTGTCAATATCTAAGAGCAGTGAGTCCTAAAGTCCTGTGGTTTGCTGTGGAATAAAATGTATATGAAAGTGTTGTCAGTGAAGATTTTATTTGGTAAGCCCCAGCTGATTGGCAGCTTACTGGGGGCCGGCATGACTGTCACGAGAATTACGTTAGCGTGAGGTCGGGGAATGAAGACTGACTTGGGTTTCAGGTCAACCTAGGTCGTAGGCTGTCTGGTTTGAAACGATGGGACTCCATGGATGTGACCCCCACATCTCCCCCACCGTTATGTGTCCATAAACTTCCACCTTCCTGTTTCCTCAGTACTCCCACCATCCTGTTTATGCAGTTCTCCCACCTGCCTGTGTATGTAGTACTTCCACCTGTCTGTTTATGTAGTACTCCCTCCTGCCTGTTTATGGAGTACTCCCACCTGCCTGTTTATGCAGTACTTTCACCTGCCTGTTTATGCAGTGCTTCCACCTCACTGTTTCCAAAGTACTTCCACCTCCGTTTACAAAGCACTTCAACCTGCCTGTTTCTCACAATACTTCCACCTCCCTGTTTCCAAAGAACTTCCATCTCCCTGTTTCCAAAGTACTTCCACCTCTCTGTTTTCAAAGTACTTCCACCTCTCTGTTTCCAAAGTACTTCCACCTACCTGTATCCATTGTACCCTAGTGGTTGGCCATCATTTATTTTCTATCTAAGGTGATCATTATTTCTCTCTCTCTCTCTCTCTCTCTCTCTCTCTCGCTCTCTCCCATCTTAAACTCTCCATCAAAAACCCTATCCCAAGCTCTTTCTCTCCCTCTCTTTTTGCCTCTCTCACATTCTTTCCCTCATTCTTTCGTTCCTCCTTTTTTTTTGTAACTCCATTCCTTCCAATTATTATACAATTTTTTTAAAAATATATCTTCTCCTCCTGCTTCCATCATTTTTATTTTAAGCTCTACAATCTCTCTTTTTCTCCCTCTCTCTCTCTCTATCCGTAATCCTATTTCCTATTTTTCTATCATCCGTCAGATTCCACCCCCCCAACCCCCTTCCCGCACTGTGATCATCATTAATTACAAATGTAATTTCATACTTTTTATTATAACTCGTGCTTTAATTATCTCCCCCTGTGCCACAAATGGTTAGAACAGACATGGTGAGAGTCTTGTTATTATGTCATGAAAGTAATTCAATTTATTTTCTTCTAATTTGTAAAATTGGCCACACACACACACACACACACACACACACACACAAATATTTGTTTTATGATCTAATTAATTCACAAGAGTTTCAAAGTGTGGAAGGAACGTGAGAAAAAAAACATCTTACTTTTAATGAATTACTATTGTAAACCAAAGAAACGAAAAATAATTGGTTTGCCAGCTCTGAAAATGAACTAGTTTTGAAATGGGCGAAGACTGTCTTCTATTGAAATGGCTGGAAGCCTGTGTACATCGTGCGGTGAGTGCATTGATAGAAGAGCAGCACACGATATTCGTGTCTAAACTGGAAATTTTGTGTGCCTGGTGGTGGGCAGGCTCACACAAGGGTAATAATATGTGGGTCATTAGCTCTAGATAAAATCAATAGACACAAGCACATAATGCGACGCTGAAAGTGAATAGATTTTCCTGGCTTATGAAAAAGTATGGTCGCAGGTCCTATGTTATTTTAATATGTTCAAATAAGGTCCCAAGTTCTATGTGAATATACCCACAGGAATCTTGTCTAATTATGTCCCCATGCGCCTATGGATTTTCTTGTCCCATGCGTCTGGGGATTATCTTGTCCAAAACGACTGGATGTAACCAAGAAAATAAAATGTTCATTACACTTGTTAATCTGTGTCTACTTTCTCCCTAGAAGATGTCCATCATCAAACAAGTTTTGACGGAGAGCCATCCACACTCATCCGTCACTCCTCTATGGAGTTCATTCACACCATGGATGACAATGCAGACACTCACAGTTTCATCTCCTGCGTCGCTGGTGATGGTAAGCTGTCTGTCCATGTCTCTTCAGTACAGGTGTTCAAATATTTGATATGTTGCATTGGTTTACCTGGCATGTACAGGTGTTCAAATATTTGATATGTTGCATTGGTTTACCTGGCATGTGCAGGTGTTCAAATATTTGATATGTTGCATTGGTTTACCTGGCATGTACAGGTGTTCAAATATTTGATATCTTGCATTGGTTTACCTGACATGTACAGGTGTTCAAATATTTGATATGTTGCATTGGTTTACCTGGCATGTACAGGTGTTCAAATATTTGATATGTTGCATTAGTTTACCTGGCATGTACAGGTGTTTAAAGATTTGATATGTTGCATTGATTTACCTGGCATGTACAGGTGTTTAAATATTTGATATGTTGCATTGGTTTACCTGGCATGTGCAGGTGGTCAAAGTTTTCAGAATTTTTTTACAATCATTCAAAAACTGAAACCTAAATAATGAAGTCTTATTTATCATTGCCAAAAAAATGCCTCATACCATGATTTCTTTGCTCACCTACCCCATTACTACCCATCACTACTCACCATCCTACTAACACCCCATTACCACCCTATTACTAACCCTTAAGCAATCACCCCATTACTACCATATTACATGCTATTACCACCAGAGTTCCCTCTAAGGTTTGTTGGTTCTTGTGCAAAATCATACAGTTGTGTACAAAGTTTTGCAGCATCAATTTTTTTATGTGCAAAATTTTACAGTCCACAAACACAAACACACACTTACATGGAAATACTCAAAACTGCTGCGTGGCGTCTGTGAGATAGCTGCGCAGCCGCGCAGCCACGCAGTTTAAAGGGAACATTGATTACCACCCCGTTACATCCAATTGCACCCCATTACTACTATATCACCACCTAATTACCACCCTATCACCAACTGATTATGACACCTATCACCACCCTATTACCACCCTCTTATGGCCCAATCACCACCTATTATGACCCCTATTACCACCCTATCATCACCCTCTCATGGCCCAATCACCACTTATCAAGACTCCTATTACCACCCTATCATCACGCTCTCATGGCCCAATCACCACTTATCAAGACTCCTATTACCACCCTATTATCACCCTCTCATGGCCCAATCACCACTTATCAAGACTCCTATTACCACCCTATCATCACGCTCTCATGGCCCAATCACCACTTATCAAGACTCCTATTACCACCCTATCATCACGCTCTCATGGCCCAATCACCACTTATCAAGACGCCTATTACCACCCTATCATCACGCTCTCATGGCCCAATCACCACTTATCAAGACTTCTATTACCACCCTATCATCACCCTCTCATGGCCCAATCAGCACTTATCAAGACTCCTATTACCACCCTATCATCACCCTCTCATGGCCCAATCACCACTTATCAAGACTCCTATTACCATCCTTCCTAGAGCCCCAGTTTGACAAGAGAGTTGAACAGTTCCGTCAGATGTACAGCCTTGACGGGGGACTGGGCGCAACTGATTTATCTCCCCCTCAGTCAGCGTCAGCCTGCCGCACTCACATTCTTTTCCTTGTACTCCATGGCGGTAAGTCAAAGTTTGTATGTAGCTTGAGCATGGTTACGGTGTAGGGACAGTAAGGAACGAGCCCGATCCCTGTTTATAATTTTTGAATTTTAAAATAAAAAAATAAAAATAAGATGAAAATCAGACCTGTTTACTCTTACGATTTTGGCCTACATTGTACGAATTTAAGGTGTATAAATAATATATACTGTATGTTTATTTTTTTTTCTATTAAGATAATGTATTGAACGATCTTGTGATGATATTGTACGATTTTAAGATTTTGAGGGTAAACAGGTCTGAAAAATGCATATTTTTGCAAAAAGTACAAATTTCTTGAGTTTTATAACCACCTCTGGTGTGTTGTCATGGACTTCCAATAATATCATACAATTTGCACCGATAGAGATTTGTGTTAGACCAGATGCAAGAGAAGAGACAGTTTGAAATCATTTCAGATGGATCTACATTTTTTTTTTTTATTTGGTTTCTAATTTTGTTTCAAATTCCATCTTTTGTTTGCTTTTCAGGAAACATCCTGGACACCAACCAGGACGGTATCTCTAAACGTCGAGACCTGACCAACCTTCGGGCCACTTTTGACAACGTCATCATGTCCCACTACCAGTCGGCTCACCAGCGTATCAAGTTCAGGCTGGTCACCTGCCCGGCCCTGTGTAAAGAAACGCTCGGCTTGTTGTCCAGGTCTGGTGTTGAGATAATTATTGGTCACCTAAAAAAATACATATATATATAAATATACAGACCTGTTTATTCTTATGATTTTGGCGTACAATGTACGATTTTGAGGTGTATACATTAAATATACTTTATGTTTATTTTTTTACTAAGATAATGTATGGAACAATTTTGTGTTGATATTGTATGATTTTAAAAGTTTGGGGGTAAACAGGTCTGTATATATAATCTGAAGTTTTTAAAAACTTTATTCACTGTTAATCCTTTGGTGTTTTTTTTTTACTGGCTTTTTATGGAGAATCATCTAGTTCCAGTTCAACATGATTAATAAAATTAAATTGATGTAGGTTTGGACCATTTACTTCAGTGGTGTACTACTGCAGCCCTTGACAGCATACTCCATAATGGCTCATGTTGCGCTGGTATTTTCCAAAAATACATTGTCTTCTAGAGTTCCTTTAAAAAAATCAGACTTGAAGTGAATAAAAATGTCTGACATGGATTATTTGTGTGATATTTTTTAATGTGATAACAAATTTAAGCATAAGTTATTTTTAGATTTGGTGGGGGTGGGGGGGGTTGTTGTAACCACTTACTTTCCCCATGACGATCAACTGAACATGTTTTTTTGTGCCAGTTTTTTCATATTTGATACTTTGATTCTAATTTTTGACACTTAAAAAAAAAAAAAAAAAAAANTAAATGACACATGAAGCTCATTAGCAATCATCAATGTACAAACTATCTTAAACATAGAGTTTTTAAATTTATTTTTGAAACTTAAAAAAAAAAAAAAAAAAAAAGTTGTTACTTTTTGTTTTTGGACTCTTGAATCCAGTCAAACAGCAGACAAGCCCCCAGTAGGCAAAAGGTTAGCGTTCCTGCAGAAATTACACAATTTCTATATTATACTGTTTGATGCCTGCAACAGTAGTTATCCTGGCAACAGCCGAGATGTTTTAAAAATTATATTGATGAAAAGAGGACTGTGTATCCATTCGCTTGGAACACACATTTCAAGAATAAATCAATAATCTATTTGGAAAGGCAGAACTGAATGAACAAGGTTTTTTTTTTTTTGGGTACTCATTTCACTGTTATGAATTTAGATATAAATAAACTACATGAATAATCTTACACTGGGCAATATGTTATTATTTTAATAGCAAACATTTTTAACAATTCACCAAACTTCTCAGTCATACACACCGGGTGATTATTGTTTTTTTTTTAAATGGGTGATGTTTGCTGTTTTAAGTAGCTTATGTTCAGAGCAGAGATTGGGGTGTCATATGTGTGAGAATGATTAATATTTGAATATGGTATTGTACGGGCGGTGTGGGGGGGGGCGCCAGCATCTAAAATAAACATAATTTAAAACATCAGTAGGGAAAATCAACAGTGAGCCTTGTACAGAAAGTGCAGACATTCATAAACGTATGCCTTAGAAAGATCCTGAAAATCAACAGTGAGCCTTGTACGGAAAGTGCAGACATTCATAAACACATGCCTTAGAAAGATCCTGAAAATCAACAGTGAGCCTTGTACGGAAAGTGCAGACATTCATAAACGCATGCCTTAGAAAGATCCTGAAAATCAACAGTGAGCCTTGTACGGAAAGTGCAGACATTCATAAACGTATGCCTTAGAAAGATCCTGAAAATCAACAGTGAGCCTTGTACGGAAAGTGCAAACATTCATAAACACATACCTTAGAAAGATCCTGAAAATCAACAGTGAGCCTTGTACGGAAAGTGCAGACATTCATAAACGCATGCCTTAGAAAGATCCTGAAAATCAACAGTGAGCCTTGTACGGAAAGTGCAGACATTCATAAACGCATGCCTTAGAAAGATCCTGAAAATCAACAGTGAGCCTTGTACGGAAAGTGCAGACATTCATAAACGCATGCCTTAGAAAGATCCTGAAAATCAACAGTGAGCCTTGTACGGAAAGTGCAGACATTCATAAACGCATGCCTTAGAAAGATCCTGAAAATCAACAGTGAGCCTTGTACAGAAAGTGCAGACATTCATAAACGCATGCCTTAGAAAGATCCTGAAAATCAACAGTGAGCCTTGTACGGAAAGTGCAGACATTCATAAACGCATGCCTTAGAAAGATCCTGAAAATCAACAGTGAGCCTTGTACGGAAAGTGCAGACATTCATAAACGCATGCCTTAGAAAGATCCTGAAAATCAAATGGCCAAATAATATGCTGGGTGGCCGAGCGGTCTAAACTGTCACAAACCAAATAGCTGGTGGTCTGGAGTTCAATCCCCGCCAAAGCCAACATCCCAAGCACCCCGGATGGATGGGACTCGCTAGCCTTGGACGGCAACACATCTAAGAGAAGGCAAACTCTGAATTTAAACCTTGAGCCAGAATGATCAACAAATTGATCGTGTGCCCCTTAAATATAAGAAGAAGAAGAATATCAATAACAAAGATCTACTAGAAAGGGCACACCAGGTGCCCATTGATGAAGATATCATAAAGAAAAGGTGGAGATGGATAGGACAGATAGCACCACCAGACAATGCCTAACATGGAACCCACAGGGAAAAAGAAAGAGAGGAAGGCCTAAGAATACATGGAGACGCGAGCTAGAGGCTGACACGCAAAATATGGGATACACCTGGAAGCAATTGGAAAGGAAAGCACAGGACCGTGATGAGTGGAAAGCTCTTGTAGACGGCCTATGCCCCAGACGGGGTAGAAAGCCATAAGAAGAAGAGGGAAAATCAATCCCCTCTCTGGTCCACCAATGGTCATATTTAATTCAAATTCATTTCAATTAAAATTTTAAATGCAGTTTTTGAAATAGAAAAAATCTCTGTTTCAGCTTGTCTCCCTATAACATCGACCGGGTCAGCGCGACCAACAGTCTGGACACCAACCTCGCCAGAAACCAGAACTTTGTCCCTCTGGGTGCCATCCCCGTCCTGGCCACGGCCAGTGCCGACTATCAGGAGCACGTCAACATCATGGTGACCTCGGCCAACAAGGTGTACCATGACTTCCTCAAGTCTGAGGATGGGGTCGGATTCACTGGACAGGTGAGGATGAGAACTTGGCTGTAGTAGCATGAATCATAAGTAAATATTTTTAGTGCCCAGCCCAACAGTGCTAAAAGCCAAGTGTACCAGCCCAACAGTGCTAAAAGCCAAGTGTACCAGCCCAACAGTGCTAAAAGCCAAGTGTACCAGCCCAACAGTGCTAAAAGCCAAGTGTACCTCAGTTAAACATATTAAGCCTGTTTTAAATTTTCATTAACTTATGATAAAAAATATTTCTAAAACTTTTATAAGGATGATTATTGCAAGTTTCTAAGAGTCACCAAACAAAGCTATTGCTATAGATTAGTGCAAGCTTCCAAGAGTCACCAAAAGCTATTGATATAGAGTGCAAGTTACTAAGAGTCACCAAAAAAAGCTATTGATACAGATAAGTGCAAGATTCCAAGAGTCCCCAAACAAAGCTATTGAAATAGTTTAGTAAAAGCTTCCAAGAGTCACCAAAAGCTTTTGATATAGACTTTTTTTAAAAAAAAACACAGTTAAAAAAGTTTTTAAAAGTACATAAAAAAACAACTTAGTGTGGATAAAAAAATTTGGCTTTTTATCGTTTTGATCTCATTAAAGCCACATCTTTTTCATTACTCTTTTGTTATTTTTTGTAGCCTCATTTACAACCATCATTATAAGGCATTTGAGGGAACACCATTTAACATACAGTCTTTATATAAAAACTGTAGTTTAGGCGTACTAACTTCTCAACAGGTATGATAATTGAAACCATTGGATTCATCTGAGCTGTAAACCTTCTTTCAGATCTGTCTTCTGGCGGACGCCACTGGATCACTACTAGCCTACGACGCCCTAACATCAGGCTCGTCTTTCCTTCGCGGCGGGTCCCGTTATGGCAGTCATGAAAGTGTGGACAGCAGCGCCATCTGTGCCGAACCCACCCACCGTTCGGCAAGCATCAACAGCCACAAGCGCGAGCTCAGCCTCAGTGACCCCAACATTAATCAAAACATGGCTGCCGGCTCTCTGTCTGCCCCTAAAAGAGCGGAGCGGAGCAAGAGTGAAATTGTTCCTCCTGACACCTCTGAGATATTCCAGCCTTGCAAAGAAGAGCTGACCGCCACAGTTTCATCAGGGCACGGTTCATCCAGGCATTCCTCGAGGCATAACTCTGGGCACCTGAGTACTAGCGGTGAAGGGAGAGACAAGGACACATCCAGACGGACCAGCAGTGGCAGCCATTACGACGGGGGCATAGCCAAGTTTGACTTTGATGTGTCTGATTTCTTCATGTGTGGGGCTCCCCTCGGGATCGTCCTGGCCTACAGAAAAATGCACAGAGCTGAAGACACTTGTGAGTTTGTGTGGATTACTTTAGTGGATAAACAAATGCTGTCACATGGTTGGAGCCGAGTTGAGGAGGTGGTTGGGGGGGGGGGTGTGTGTGCATTGTTATTTCCCAATGGAAAAGAACTATCAGTTTAGATTTCCTTTTAATTAATTTAGTGTTATTCAAGAACAGCATTTCTCATCCATTTTATTTGTACTCATAGTGAGGGCACTTTAACATTTTATTTAATGTTGTTGCCATCTTTCCTTGTGATTATGATTAAAATTTTTTTTTTTTTTTTTTTTTACATGATATTCATTTTTTAATAATCCATCTCGCCCCCGAACTATGGTGGGAGGCCATATGGCTCACGCTAAGAACCACTATGCCAGAAGATGGTTTTAGTGATTACCAGTGGTTTTTTCCCTCCCAAAATCTGCATTTCTAATAATGTGCCTCACAACCAGGTCACATTAAACCTGTTGTCTGGATCAGTTTTCTACTTGACCGATTTGAGGACCAGTTTAAAGCCTTTGACATCATCTGACCCAAGAGCAGCCCCACACTCCAGGCCACACATGTCCACACTTAACATCAAAAACAAAACATGTGCATTCATGTGCACCCCATAAAATTCATTAAACCCCTGCATCTCTCTGAGCCACCCATGACAAGGGCCACCCATGACAAGGGCCACCCATGACAAAAGGGCCACCCATGACAAGGGCCACCCATGACATGGGCCTACACGTTAGCGGCCTGATCATGTCCATGAATTCTCCCAACACATGCTACGCAGTCTTTTAAAAAAAGAACATCCTCTCTCTCTCCACAGTGTTAAAGCCTGTCTGCCATCAAGTGTACAACCTCTTTCACTCCAGTGATCCGACAGCCGTGCGGATAGAGCCCCTCTTACATGATGGCTTTTCGCACATAGTTCCCAATAATGTTTGCCGTTATTCCAAGTTCCCACTGGGAGACGGGGAACCTGTTCATGTTGGTGAGCACATAAAACTTCATACGTGATAACATCAAAATACCTTTAGCTAAGCCCATGACTGTTGACCCCATAATAAATAAACCTGTAGCTAAGCTCATGACCTTTGACCCCATAATAAACCTTTAGAATATAAATGAAATGACATGTCCAAGAAAATAAGTGAAATGACATGTCCACATAGATAAGTGAAATCACGTGTCCGAGTAGATGATTGAGGTGACCTGTCCAAGGAGGTGAGTGATGAAAGAGTGGAGGATGCGAGATTGAGTTTCACCTGCTTTCATTTCAGTTGAAACCATCCAGAAACACCTGAAGCTGTTCACCTGTGAGACCCGTGAGCCCCGGATATCCACCTCTGAGGGCCCCCGTTTACTTCAGAGACAAAACAGCCTCTCCAGTGTAACCAGCACGTCCAGCGGGCTAGGGGAAAACACTGTGACGAGTATAACTTCTGGTGAGTGTTTGTCAGAGACAAGTTGTCTGTTCCTGGCCGCTAAATATTTGCTCACATTTACACTGCTGGGCTTTAAAAATCTTGAAGTTTGACATGAGTGATTAGATGACTTATTACATGACTGATTAGATGACTTATAAATGACTGATTACAGAACTTATTTCATGACTTAATATATGATTGATAATATTATTTATTACACGACTGATTACAATGCTTATTACATAACTTATTTACATGCCTTCATTACTGGGTTACTGGGAGATTTTAGAGAACGATTTGATAAGCTTTCAATTAAAAAACTATTTTGCAGCTTTTTATAGAGTAATTACAGACACCACATGCCCACTTTTTATAGAGTAATTTCAAACACCACCTGACATTCGGAATGAGGCTACCAATTTATTTTATAGGATGCTAACAAAACTTAGTATTGTCACATCCATTAAAATATTTGGGTCTTTTGGCCTTCTCTTAGATCCACTTGGATACTTGTGTGGCATCATACATGGCAATGAAACTCTGAGACATTCACACAATGTGGTCATCTGAGACCGTTAAGGATTTTTTTTTAAAAATGCATCTGACCATTTTGTGTTGTTGTTGTTTCACAGTGACCAATAGCTGGTGGGGGGTCAAGCGGGTGGACTATGTCCTCTACTGCCCCGATGCTCTACATTCCTTCCCAACCAATGCCCTCCCGCACTTGTTCCACTCCAGCTTCTGGGAGTCTACAGATGTGGTCGCCTTCATTCTCAGGCAGGTCGGTCACAACGTGGACTTATGATAATCGTAGACAATTTCTTTGGTGAACATAACAGCTCTGTAACATTTTTAAACTCAATAATCCAATTGGTGTTTGAATTAAAATCAATAAACTGTTTTGTAATCTTACCTCTTGAAACCTCTTAATTCACCGGTTTTTAACACTTTATGATTGTCTTTTGCTGCTTAAAGATCAAAATGCAATAGTTGATGACTGCTAGGCTACATCATAAAAATTTGGTTTGTGCTTGAATACAAAATAGGATAAAGGAGTCACTGTTTGGGATCCTCTATTTTAGGTGCTCAGACAAAATGAGGTCACCGTGGAGTCAGGCCGGGGAGTTGCCAGGGGGTCAATGGCCAGTTTTAAAATTAAATCACCAAGGGAGAAGTGGATGAAACGGAGGACGACCATCAAAGTCAGGGTAGGTTGATGGATGAGTGGATGAAACAAAGGACGGCTATCAAAGTCAGGGTAGGTTGATGGATGAGTGGATGAACAGAGGGCTATCAAAGTCAGGGTAGGGTGGTGAATGAGTGGATGAAATGGAGGACAACTGTCAAAATCAGGGTCACCTATTCTCAATGATTATTATATAAAATTAAATTGTTAATAGATTTCTTTTTCATTGTCCATTAGAATATTGTAAATGATATTGTATTATTTAGTTGTGCCCCTTTTTATGTTACTGTATTTTTCTAGTTTTTATGAAATTACATATGTATAAATATATATATTAGTTGACATTGTTATTGCAGAACTTACAACCCAACCATAGGGCCAATGATGTCATTGTGTTAGAGGATATGCCCCAAGTTCTTACCGCTAAGTTCATGTACGGCTCCCTTGATATAACATCTCTCAGTGGGGAAAAGGTGAGTCAGTAACAACCTGTGCAGGTGGACATCTCTCAGTAAGTCAAATGTGTTAATCAATAACTATCTATACAGGTGGATGAGATCAAGAAAATCACCTTATGTAACAGCAGGCAGGGGAAAAATGTGTATTCTGGTTAACTGATATGAAATGTCCAACTCTCCTCAAACTCTTATTTATGGACTCGTTGGGGCTAAATAATATTTGTATCCCTCGGCCAATCTACTGACTATGGTGTCATGTTATGAAATGTCCCAACTCTCTTCCGACAGCTAAGGGCTCAGTTTATGGTAATATTTGTATCCATTGGCCACTCTACTGACTCTAGTATCATGTTATGAAATGTCCCATCTCTCTTCAGACAGCTATGGACTCAGTTTATGGTAATATTTGTAAATCTCTGTGTCATCAAAAAGAAACTTGTAAATGAACATATTGGATGGAGTTGTCGTAACTGACTGACTGCTCCTAACCGCGGAAAATTGTTTTGATGACAAAGAAATAAATTGACCAGACAGTCATACAAAAGTCTGAAAGCTAATCTTATCTAATCTAGAGAGAAATGCCAATGTTGATTATCCCCATTTAATCCCCCCCCCCCGACAAATTTGCCAATGTGGGATTTCCCAATGAATTGCCCGGCTAATGTGCCAATATGGGTTTTCCCAATTAATGGCCCCAACTTTGAAAAAAAAAAAATTGACCAAACAGGCATACAAAAGTCCGAAAGCTAATCTTATCTAATCTAGAGAGAAATGCCAATGTTGATTATCCCCATTTAATCCCCCCCCCCCCGACAAATGTGCCAATGTGGGATTTCCCAATGAATTGCCCGGCTAATGTGCCAATATGGGTTTTCCCAATTAATGGCCCCAACTTTGACTGTACATCCAACCAGACGAAGTATGAAAGCAAGGGTAACAAAAACATTTACGGTGACACAACTGAGTGGTAGTAAAAGTTGGAAATGGTCTTGTAGGATTTGTCAACACAGTAACAGACATAAAATTGTAAGAACTTCAATGGGTTCTGTAAAAATAAAAAATTGAGTTTCGTGAATGATTGAATGTTGACTGTTTGCACTGAAGACTTTTATTGTGCCCACGGAATGAAAACTATAGTTTTTAAACTCTGTCAAATGTGTTAGAACACAAACCAAATCTGTTTTCTGTAGAAACAGTTTTACGAGACTTGGTCCGTGCATCCAATAAATCTACAAATATTTTTCTTTTTAAAAAATCAAATTCTGGATAAACAAATGTAAACGTAAAAGCAGATTATGCTACATTTTGTGACTTTTGATCATTGGTCCATTGTGATCATTGGTCCATTGTGATCATTGGTCCATTGTGATCATTGGTCCATTGTGATCATTGGTCCATTGTGATCATTGGTCCATTGTGATCATTGGTCCATTGTGATCATTGGTCCATTGTGATCATTGGTCCATTGTGATCATTGGTCCATTGTGATCATTGGTCCATTGTGATCATTGGTCCATTGTGATCATTGGTCCATTGTGATCATTGGTCCATTGTGATCATTGGTCCATTGTGATCATTGGTCCATTGTGATCATTGGTCCATTGTGATCATTGCTCCATTGTGATCATTGGTCCATCGTGATCATTGGTCCATTGTGATCATTGGTCCATTGTGGTCATTGGTCCATTGTGGTCATTGGTCCATTGTGACCATTGGGAAATCTAACTGAAGCCGAGAAAAAGGGATTGTTCTACTTTTTAGTACTGAGAAGTTTGAGCCCCATCTTCTTGTATCCCATCTCTAATTCCTTTGTTTATAACTTAAGTTAGAATCAAACATGATAAATCTCCGCCAGAGATAGGTTGGGGTTATCCATTGGTTGTCTGTAAGAGACAGGTTGGGGTGTTCCTCTGGATGTCTGGCAGAAACAGGAGGGGGTACTCCATTGGTTGTCTGCACAAGCCAGGTTGGGTGCTCCACTGGTTGTCTGCTCCACTGGTTGTCTGCCAGAGACAGGGTGGGGTGCTCCACTGGATGTCTGCCAGAGACAGGTTGAGGTACCCCATGGGTTGTCTGCCAGAGACAGGTTGGGGTAACCCATGGGTTGTCTGCCAGAGACAGGTTGGGGTACTTTATAGATTGCTTATCAACGCTGCCCTCTAATCAATGGTTTTCATTCCTCAGGTGGATGTGAATGTCATGAAGCAGCCGCCATCTGGTGACTGGACACAACTGGGTACAGAGGTCACTGACAGTCATGGCAGGTTCAGCTACACCATCCCAGGTGACCAGCGACTCAGTCAAGGGATGTACCCAGTTAAGCTTGTCGTGAGGTCAGTGTCAGTCAGTGTCGTGTAATATTATGTGTTGAAGAAACAGGAGATGTCCTATCTCCAAATATAGTTTTTACGTGTTAATTTCAAATTTATAAAAAAAATTTAGAGCATTGAAAAGAATTATATATTTACACTTCTTTGAATGAGTTGTGACCACATAACAGAGATCATATACGGTTGTGTCTTATAAGCTGAACTGTTTACTATGTTCAATTGACTTGTTAAAATATCTTAACTAAACCTTGTCAAAAAAATTCATCTGGCCTATGCATTAAGTTATGTAGCTTTGTTTAGAGAATTGAAGTTTCAAAAGGTTTTTGCTTGAATTGAAATTAATGAAATTATTGATAAACTTCATTTGTTTTGGGTCACCCACAGGGGAGATCACACCTCAGTAGATTTTTATCTGACAGTGCTCCCCCCTAAGACAGAGACTGTTGTGTTCAGCATAGACGGCTCCTTCACTGCCAGTGTCAGCATCATGGGCAAGGACCCAAAAGTCAGGGCTGGGGCCGTTGATGTTGTCAGGTGAGGCAAAGTGTATCAGTGTGTACAGCAGTTAGATTTCGAATTTATTTTGGGACTTATTTGGTCCTGGTGGTGTTTCCACCACTTTGCCTGGAAATAGATTCATGGACTTGCCTTTGCCAATCATGATTGAATTATGTAACACTATTGAGAAGACAATATTTAACATATTGTTTGCTGTCAAGTAAATCAGCTTTGAGCTGTGTAAAATGAAAACAAGAAACATTTTTTTTTCATGTTTCACTTTAAGATTAAAAGCATCCAATCCCAAACAATAGGATTTTAATAATGTTGTAGCTACCAAAGTCTGATTATTTGAAGGCGGATATAAAAACTTTCTGCTTGATGGCAGAGCTTACACTTTACATTTGATGGCAGAGCTTACACTTAACATTTGATGGCAGAGATTACACTTTACATTTGATGGCAGAGCTTACACTTTACATTTGATGGCAGAGCTTACACTTTACATTTGAAGGCAGAGATTACACTTTACATTTGATGGCAGAGCTTACACCTTACATTTGATGGCAGAGATTACACTTTACATTTGAAGGCAGAGCTTACACTTTACATTTGATCGCAGAGATTACACTTTACATTTGATGGCAGAGATTACACTTTACATTTGAAGGCAGAGATTACACTTTAAATTTGAAGGCAGAGCTTACACTTTCCATTTGATGGCAGAGATTACACTTTACATTTGAAGGCAGAGATTACACTTTACATTTGATGGCAGAGCTTACACCTTACATTTGATGGCAGAGATTACACTTTACATTTGAAGGCAGAGCTTACACTTTACATTTGATCGCAGAGATTACACTTTACATTTGATGGCAGAGACTACACTTTACATTTGATGGCAGAGATTACATTTTACATTTGAAGGCAGAGCTTACACTTTACATTTGAAGGCAGAGCTTACACTTTACATTTGATGGCAGAGCTTACACTTTACATTTGATGGCAGAGCTTACTCTTTACATCAGTATATAAAACTTATTCCTAAAGTTCTTTAACAAAAATTGCTTTGGTTTTTTTCCCAGACAATGGCAAGATATGGGCTATCTGATTCTGTACGTGTCAGCACGACCCGACCTACAGCACAGAAAAGTAGTGGCCTGGCTGGCCCAGCACAACTTCCCTCACGGTATGGTAGCCTTCATGGATGGCCTCTCTAAAGATCCACTGAAGCAGAAATACAACTACATCAAGTCATTGCAGACAGAGGTGGGTAAAGAAGTTATACAAGATAAGGGATTCAACTCTCATGGAAGTTTTTTTTAAACTGAAAAACAGTTACCTTCCTTTATTCTTCACAGTACAAACTAATTGAAAAATTGTTTAAGTCAGCATTAGTTATCACACTTATTTTATAAATCATAAAGTGTTGCATGAGCTATTAAGCTATTGCTTGGATATTTCTTGATAAAATCGAGTGTGAATGTTCTATTCATATATTTGCCACACTATGCTCTAGGCTCAGATTGAAGTCAAAGCAGCTTATGGTTCCAGCAAAGACATTGCCATTTACAAGGAGCTGGGATTGTTACCACACCAGATCTTCATAGTGGGCAAGGCTTCTAAAAAACAACATGGGCAGGCACAGGTAAGTCAAGGTGGAGGAGGTTCACAAAAAGAGCGATATAAAAAATCAGGCATGCCTCCCATGGGTCCAATAACTTTCTGGTGGGTGAGGGTGTCTGCTGCTTGAGAAGCTATTGCCCATAAAAATCTTTTGGTTTTTTAGTTTTATAACCTAAGTTTCAAGCAAGATTGCCCCATAGCCTCAGGAAATTGGATAAATACCAAGAACTTCTTATTCAATATGTATATTTCAGAGCTCAAACTTCAGTTATCCCGTAATAGAAAAATGTGTTTAAAAATGTATAACTCTGTCCTCAGATTTTATCAGACGGCTACTCCGCCCACCTGAGTCAGCTCATGTCTCCTGGATTTACCCGCCCTGCTGTGGGGAATGCCAGGATGTTCTTACGCAAGTCTAACTTTCGCTTGTCAACGCACGAACCGCAGAGCAAAGACAGCAGGAAGGCAGCCAGACGCACAATCTCCCACCCGCCTGGACACGGGGGGAGCACGGGGGACTTTATCCCTGGCGGGGACGGAGCATCGACCAAAATTGTTGTCCAGGACTTTTCGTCTGGCTCTGGGTCAAGGTCACGCGACCAGTCTCCCAGACTGCAGCTGGCAGCTCATGGCAAGAGTACAGATGTCTGATATGTTGTCTTCAAGAAAAGTCTTTGAAATTTTTTAAATATGGAGCAAATACCCTAAGCCTGTTCAAGGGTTACCAACTAAAAGGTGGAGGTCAACAATATATTTTAGAGATGACCCTGGCTGCCCTGTGCAGAAGTGTTGTGGCATAAAAGCTTTGAGAATGTGGAGCGCAAGTCAGTGGTTGTTGTCCTAACATGTAGCACCTCACAACTGCACTGGATGACACATTGCCATAGGTGAAGACAATGGTGGAAAGTTTTCAGACAGTCACACAACTCATTTCCTGAACAAGGATTGAACAGACAATGAACTGATAGCAAGACATGATTCAATCTTATTTAGAGAGATCTTATATTTATTTAAGGGTTTTCTCCACTCGTTGACTCCAGAGTACTGAAGATACAAGGCCAAGAGCTAACTGACAAGTCCTGCATTTGACAGAGGAGAAAATAACTTTTTTTATTATTATTAATTAATTAAATTTTTTTTTAAAAACTTTCTTATGTAAAATCTGTTTCACTGCTCAAAGCAAGAATGTGTAAATAATAATTGTGCTGAGATGGATTGGTAAGGAAGAGGAAACCATGTCCCCCTCTCTCCCTCAATTATGATACAAATACATAGATGCTTGTATCCATACTCTGATCTGTATTGGTTATTTGGATGTTATCATATCACGTAACAGTTGTATATACCATACAAATCTATCCATAGACACACACAGAGATATGAGTATCTCTATAGATATGAGTATCTTTATAGATATGAGTATCTGTATAGATATGAGTATCTCTATCAGGTTCTCTGTGATGCTCTCAAGCTGACAATGTGATAGATGTTCTTGGCCAGATTTTTTTCTGTCTTTTTTTTTTTGGTGTAAAATATATATCCATGTCATTGGTCAGTTGAGGGGTGGATGTGGTGTGTGGTCATAGCATCTGATACTCAGTGGTCAGTATTGGTCAGTGAGGAGAAAACAAGATGTGGTGTGTTCTATAACGCAGTGGTCAGCCAGGATCAGTTAGGCAGTGGTCAGTACTGATGTCAGTTAGGCAATGGTCAGTATTGGTCAATGAGGGGGAAATGAGATGAGTGTTCTATGAGGCAGTGGTCAGTGCTGGTCACTTAGGCAGTGGTCAGTACTGGTCAGTGTGGGAAAAACTAAATTTTTTGTGTTCATAGCATGTGTAAGGCTGTGGTCAGTATTGGTCTTTGAGGGGGAAAAGTGAGATGTGATGTTTTAATAACATCTATAAGGCAGCATTCAGTAATGGTCTGTAAGACACTGGTCAGTATTGGTCAGTGAGTAAATTAGATGGGATATGACCATGAGATTGTGAGACAGGGGGTCATTAGACTTAGCTCAGCCAAAATACAAACATAAATTTCCCAAGATCCTCATGAAGCACTAGTCTCAAATCTGTACAGATAGATCCACTTCTCTCAGCATGGATTTCTACAGCTGTGAACCTTCAGCCAGATGTGTCTCCGTTAGGAAGGATGTATAACATTTTAGAAACATTTGAGGGATCCCTGTTGGGTAAGTCTAATTATTTTTAAAAGACTGACACACCCATTTAGAAACATTTTGAGGACCCTAGTACCACCCCCCTGGGGGGGGGGGGGACTTTAATCCCCATACATTGATATGCATGCCACCCCCCCCCCCCCGAGTTTTGTATCATTCATGACTTATGTTGTTTACCCACCTAGAGCCATAACTGGCCTGGTCTTGACATTCCCCTTATTATTTGTTCCATGTTGTGCTCCCAGTGACATGTACTATGGTTGTCATCCTTTGGTTTGTAAAGAAGTGTAAACATGCTGGATGAGATCGAAATATGTCAGGGCGGGTTAAGTTCAAACACTAATGATCAAAAATAAATCAGGAATATTTATGTTGGAGCTGATTTGTGTGTGTACGGAGATGTCAGGGTTAAAGAAAAACAACAACCCGAAGCATCCCTATATCAAGCATGCATCACTGTCATGGTCAGGGGCATGCCATCTGGAATCAGGGGCATCACCTCGGGTAGGTCAGGCCAGTAAATTTTAAGAGGCAGCACCACATTAGGTATCAGCAGCTAAACAAAAACATATTATTTAAGATAAATCAAAATTCAAATGGCTTGTTCATGTTGTGTGATGTTGGCATGTGCTGTTGTGTGACTGGTACATTGTATAAAGTTGTATTTTTTTCCCCCTCCCCAAACACATAAATTTTAGTAAAAATGGCTTCTACACCTTAAAGTGGGACCATAATTATTTGTTCAGATTTCTCCCAACACCATTTTCATGTTATACATTGTTCCCACTGAAAGCTGGAAATTTTCAAAGATTGTTTACTTTTTCCCCCAACATTTTCTTGTTTCCATGACAACTTCTTAAGCAACTTTTTTCTTTTTGTTCCTTGCATATGTACATCTAGGGTTGTGTCTTATAAAATATGTATTTGGTTATTAATCTGACACATATCTTGTCATCCAGTTCCTTGACTATGTAAATATATTTAAAATTATATTATGATATTTTTGTAATAGCTGTATCATTTTTTGGTCCCCTTCTGGTGTAGAATTTCAATAAGTTTAACTTATTAATTTCATCAACATCTGTTGTACTAAACCTTGTAATGCTAAGTATGTTTTTTTAGAGTTTAAGGACAAGGTAATGGAAACTTCACCTGGGTGCACACATCCAATTTCCTGAAAATCTTTGGTAAATGAAGTCTCATTAAGAATTATTTATTTATTACCCCCCCCCCGGCCACACTTCAATGTGATATTCCTTTGATGCCAATTCACCAGGGTGACACTGAATGGCTTGACCTATAATTGAGCACTTGACAAAATTTGTTCATCATGACATGAGTTTTCAGAGTCTGTAAGAGTTTTGAAAATATTTAAAGTACACTTGCATCTCACTATCCAGTGAATTCAGATATAACATTATCATGATATTTCTCTGAAAATTTCATAAATTGATTTACACATGAATTGTTTTTGTTTCAAAGAATGTGAAAAAGAGTATCAAAAATCAAAAATTCTCATACAAAACAATCACAAATCCACTGTTACTTGTCCAACCAACTTCAACACCACATAATAGCTCACTAGCCATTTTTTAAAACAACATCACTTATCTTCCTACTTTAAAAAAATTCAGTAACCCACAGTGACTGACCAGTCGAGGTGATAAACCTGTAACTGATGAGAAAGGCTCAACCCAAAAGTTGAAATGAATATGACTCAAGCCTTACAATTTAATAGAATAAATCTGTGATGACATGCTAATGATGTTAGCAAAGTTTCAAATTTATAGTAATAGGGACATCCATGTTGGCACCCATTACTAAAGGGAAGGAGAAAGTATATTTTGCAAACCAAAAAAGTGGTCCTCAAGTGAGGGAGAAATGACATTGTGTACAGGTTAATGAGAAATAATGTGTACCCTAAATATTAGTCCATGATACCTCAACATGTACACATGTGGACATAATACTAATACTCAAGAATAAGTAATATGACATTTCCATATGACATGTACATGATATTACCCCTGGTATAGACTTCAGATGTTCATAATTCTCATTCAAATTTGTTTCCATTTATGAGGTTGATGTACTCTTTTGTTGTCGTCCACCCCCACCCACCCCATACTCGCTTCCCATAACATCTGATTGTGATCTACATGTACAAATGTAATTATACTTTCAACACCATGTGTATGTACCGGAACTGTACATTTAATTCTATAAATATATGTTCATATGGCGTGTACTATTTATTTCAGAAGTACAATTAATTTGTCAATCTGTTATGTTGGTAACGCACTTGGCAGAATAATGTCAACATGTTCAGTTTCACCAGGCTTCACGGTCACTGCCATGTCAGTGTCTTACGTTCACTGCCAATTCAGTGTCAGCACTCTGTGAGGCATATTTTATTTATTTGTACATAGTTGGGTGTGTGTCTCACCTGATTCAGGTCTGGGCTTAAACATGACACATGAATAATGTTGGTTACTGTTACCAGGCTCTTTGAGTTGGGCAATGCGTACTGGGTGTTACGTATTAAGGAAATGTTTAGCTGTCTGATAATATTTTTATTTTATTTTTTTTACATTGTGAAATTTAATGTTTTTGTAAAAGGTCACTTGACACCGTTGTTGTAATTTACTTTATTCAAGTCCCCAAATTAAATCTACAGAATAACAATTTTTCCTTCATAATTAATGGTTTGCATTTTTTTGCCACTGTCAACATTAGGAGGAATCAAATATCTAATAAATTTTTATTTTCCCTACAAAGAACTCTCACACAAATCATCCGTTACACACATCAGCCATCGTTACACACATCATTCATCACACATCAGCCATCGCACGAGTCAACTGTCATCACACATGTCCACCGTCATGACAACTTCTGTCATCACATCAATCATTACGCCCATGAACATTCACATAAAGCAACTGTCATACAAATCAGAGACAACTCTCTCACACGTACGCTTAGGCTGTGATTCTTCAAACCATTTCTCCCCCCCCCCTTTCCTTATCCAAATGATCTCAATCAAAGGGTAAAGAAACTGACAGGGTGATACCCGTACACCACTGGACTTAAACATGAGCCTTGGTTCAGAGCCCTTGTACTACTTCATAGTTCTTTCCATTTAATTTAAAGGGTTCCAAAATTGAAGGCATTTCACTGGTTTGAACTGCAGCCCACTTAATTTACCATTTGATAATGAAGTTTTGGTGTGCTTTGCTTTTCATGAGTTTGAGACCCCCCCCCCTCCCCCACCCACCCCGCCCCACTTGAAATAAATAATTATTCTATGTATTTCTTTTGTTTTAGAGTGTTTCTCACACTTGATGTTGTTCTGCTTGATTGCACAGACATTTTTACAACATGGAGGTTGTGAGTGGTTCATTCATCTTAAGGCTAACAGTCAATGATGAGTGATTAAATGTTGTTGGAAAAAGAAGTTTTTTAAAATCAGGTTTTTTTTTAAAACTTTAAAATGCTGTTGGAAATTTTAATTTAACCTTAAGACTGGCAACTCAATTGTATTGGGGGAAGGGGGGTTCATGGCAAAATGCACAAAGTAATTTAATTTCCTGTTTTTATTTATACAAATCTGTTTTCAAAACACTTTCCACTCTTACTCTCTCTGTGACCACACAATATACTATTGTACTATTTGTAGTAAACCTTTACTTGCGTGTTTATTTTGTTGGGGTGTTTTTTTTGTGTAGATGGACTCCTCCCAGCACTTGCTCAACGTTCATGTATTGAGGGGGGTCTCCCTCAAAGGTTTTGAGAACCAGGTCACTGCAGTGGTTGCAATGTCGGGTGTTTTTTTTCTTTATAAACAACATTTATGTCATATATGTCCACCCATATGTAACTTTTTTAAATTTACTATTCCAAGTTTGATTGTAAATTATGGCGCTTAGCTCAGTGTTGGATGTTTCATACAGGTTGACTTGTGTACCCAACAATTGTTCAAATAACTAGAGATGAAGTAACTTTAGTTTTTGTACCCAACAATTGTTCAAATAACTAGAGATGAAATAACTTTAGTTTTTGTACCCAACAATTGTTCAAATAACTCGAGATGAATAGCTTTAGTTTTTGTACCCAACAATTGTTCAAATAACTAGAGATGAAATAACTTTAGTTTTTGTACCCAACAGTTGTTCAAATAACTAGAGATGAAATAGCTTTAGTTTTTGTACCCAACAATTGTTCAAATAACTAGAGATGAAATAGCTTTAGTTTTTGTACCCAACAATTGTTCAAATAACTAGAGATGAAATAGCTATAGTTAGTGTACCAAACAATTGTTCAAATAACTAGAGATGAATTAACTATAGTTAGGGAACCCAACAATTGTTCAAATAACTAGAGATGAAATAGCTATAGTTAGTGTACCAAACAATTGTTCAAATAACTAGAGATGAAATAACTATAATTATTGTACCCAACAATTGTTCAAATAACCAGAGATGAAATAACTATAATTATTGTACCCAACAATTGTTCAAATAACTAGAGATGAAATAACTATAGTTAGTGAACCCAACAATTGTTCAAATAACTAGACATGAAATAACTATAATTATTGTACCCAACAATTGTTCAAATAACTAGACATGAAATAACTATAGTTAGTGTACCCAACAATTGTTCAAATAACTATAGCTATTGTACCCAACAATTGTTCAAATATCAAGAGATGAAATAACTATTGATGAAATT
>CAXITT010000789.1:185367-203297 GCA_964033795.1 Lymnaea stagnalis
ACCGTAAACATTTAAATCTAAACCTGGCCACCCTAAACATTTAACTATAAACCTAGTCACCCTAAACATTTAAATCTAAACCTGGTCTCCCTAAACATTTAACTATAAACCTGGCCACCCTAAACATTTAAAGCTAAACCTGGCCACCCTAAACATTTAACTATAAACCTGGCCACCCAAACATTTAAATCTAAACCTGGCCACCCTAAACATTTAACTATAAACCTAGTCACCCTAAACATTTAACTATAAACCTAGTCACCCTAAACATTTAAATCTAAACCTAGCCACCCTAAACATTTAAATCTAAACCTGGTCACCCTAAACATTTAACTATAAACCTGGCCACCCTAAACATTTAAATCTAAACCTGGTCACCCTAAACATTTAACTATAAACCTAGTCACCCTAAACATTTAACTATAAACCTAGTCACCCTAAACATTTAAATCTAAACCTGGCCACCCTAAACATTTAACTCTAAACCTGGTCACCCTAAACATTTAACTCTAAACCTGGCCACCCTAAACATTTAACTATAAACCTAGTCACCCTAAACATTTAACTCCAACCTGGCCATTCTAAACATTTAACTCTTAACCTGGCCACCCTAAACATTTAACTATAAACCTTATCACCCTCAACATATAAATCTAAACCTGTTCACCCAATAATACACACAAGGGATAGCGTCGAATTCAGGACCAAGAGCTGCTGCAAAATATCGTTTGTTAAAGTGGGTTGGGTTTAGGGGGAATTCGCGCTCAAGTGACCACCCCCCACCCCCCCCCCCCAACCTGAGATAGTATTGAGAATTAGAATGAATAAACACCACTCAAAGTGAAATTAACATTTAATTAGGACTTTTTTGATGAAAATGAGGTTTAGGGGGGATTCGCCCCCAAGTGACCCCCCCCCCCCCCCCCCCCCCCCCAACCTGAGATAGTATTGAGAATTAGAATGAATAAACACCACTCAAAGTGAAATTAACATTTAATTAGGACTTTTTTGATGAAAATGTCAGACAATCTTAAGAAATAAAATGTGTGAATACTATAGCTTTAATTAAATTGACTAAATTATCCGGCCATGATCGATAGACAGCCCCTCTCCCCACACCAACCTTTTTTTTTTAAATATTCCTACATGAACTCATGTTGGAGTCGTCGCCATGAACTCATGTTGGAGTCCGCCCATGGTCAAGACATCATGAGCTCATATTGGAGTCGTCGTGATGGACATCTGCTTGATGGTATGTCCTTAACATAACCAAAGCCTTCAAAGCCAGACTCTGTTACCGTTACATTTTTCAACTGATGCGTCAAAGAATTGATAAAAATTAAAAAGCTATTTATAGCGATGTTAAAACAAGTTGTTGTTGTGGTTTTGGTGTAATCAACAACACGCAAACTAAGGGCTCGTCCATTAAATACGTCAACATTTTTTTTGCAATTTTGTACCCCCTCCCCCCTTTATGATGTGTGCGTGTTATACGCCGATATAATGTTAAGGACCCATAGTACATACCGCATAGCGGCGCACATGGTGCGTGTTATACGCCTGTGCGTGTTATACGCCTGTGCGTGTTATACGCCTGTGCGTGTTATACGCCTGTGCGTGTTATACGCCTGTGCGTGTTATACGCCTGTGCGTGTTATACGCCTGTGCGTGTTATACGCCTGCGCGTGTTATACGCCTGCGCGTGTTATACGCCTGCGCGTGTTATACGCCTGTGCGTGTTATACGCCTGCGCGTGTTATACGCCTGCGCGTGTTATACGCCTGCGCGTGTTATACGCCTGTGCGTGTTATACGCCTGTGCGTGTTATACGCCTGCGCGTGTTATACGCCTGTGCGTGTTATACGCCTGCGCGTGTTATACGCCTGTGCGTGTTATACGCCTGTGCGTGTTATACGCCTGTGCGTGTTATACGCCTGCGCGTGTTATACGCCTGTGCGTGTTATACGCCGATAAATACGGTAATTAATGGACGCCCCCAAAGTACTGATACAACAGTGTGCAAAGAGAACGATACCAAAGCCAGTGATACAGCAATGTTGAATTTAATGATACTTACGAAAATCAATAAGTTACAAATATGAGAACAGAAGCAAACAACTGTATCAACTTACAGCAAGTACAAAATGTACATCCCTTTAAAAAAAAATATTAATTTACACACACAATAATATAAGGTCTCGTTTAGCGAAGTCTCTCGCTCTCTCTATATGTCTCGCTCTGTCTACCTAAGTCTCGCTGCCAAGATAGCAAGCAGCCTATGTATAGGAACCAACTCATAACGTTCTTGTACAAAAATTCTAAAATTGTGCGTTATCTAATCAAATTCTTTTGAATAAATAGAACGCATTGGAATATAAACATCTCCTAGTAATCAACCTTTTCCCAGCAAAGAAAGGGGCGGGAAAGGAAGGAGTGAAACAATACATTTACTCGGTGACGTCAATATCAAGATCTCAAGACAAGTTGTGGTGGCTAAAAATAGCCAAGCCCTACCCTATACCAGGCTATATATAACTCTAAGCAATTTACAAACAACTTAAAACGACAATGTAACAATAATTACACCAATAATTTTGCTTGGATTGTCATCACTGAGTGAGCAGATTTTTAAAAAAAATGTTTTTGAAGTACCGGTACTTGAATTACGTCTTGTATAATTGTACTTTTGGTGTATCGTAGTTCTATTATGGCTTTATATAACATTTACTTATCTGGGTTGTTGTTTTTTTTTGTGTGTTGTTCTTTTGTTATGTTTTTTGTTGTTTTTTTTAAAGTTAAAAACCGCTGGCATGTTAGTCAAACAGATTGAGGCCCCCTGGTTAAACTTCACTGAAGAGTGAACTAACTATGTGAGCACCGGTCGGTGGCCATTGGCCATTGAAGCTCATTAGGCAAACACATTCTTGGTTCAGCCAGCCGCGTCTCCTCGCAGCACGGGCGTTTTCAAAATAAATGAGAACCTGGCCGTGACTCAGGTGTCTAGAGGTGTAAGGTGATTGCAGGCTAAGAGGTGGAATGTAATCAGGCACACAATAGGCCAATACATGTTTAAAAATCAACTCAAAGATCTCGGTTTAACGACGCCAGTAACACTGTGGGAGTAGGGGGGGGGGTGAAGTTGGACTTTCAGAATAAGATACCGTATCTGCAAATGTTTGAAAGGTTTGCTATATTCTTGAAAAAAAAACAATTATTTTGTTTTCCCTTTCTTAAACTTAAAGCAGCATTTATGAATATACATTAAGAAGAATAGTGTGAAAGTATGGTCTACATACAGCTGCACTGATGTAAAAGGCACTCAATTTAAACGGAAGTCATGTTGCATCTTTTTTTTTTCCTTTTTTTTTTGGCCTCACTTCTGATTCGAAAATTCACTACACTTGACTGGTATTAAGAGGATTCCCCTAATTTTGTTTGATTAAAATTCCCTTTGCGCTAAATGGACCGCCACATATAATATATTAATTACCCACCAGTGCATCATTGGACCTCCTCATCTATGCGTACACACAAAAGAGCTTTTAACCCTCCCTAACCCACAACTGTGTCCATGTCTATGTCGCTGTACTCGTCCTTGTCGCCACTAACCCCAGCTACGTCACTGTGTCTGACTGTGTCCACGTTTATGTAGCTGTAATTGCCCCAGTCGCCACTTACCCCAGCTACGCCACTGTGTCCATGTTTATGTCGCTGTAATCGCCCCAGTCGCTACTAACCCCAGCTACGCCACTGTGTCTGACTGTGTCTATGTATATGTCGCTGTACTCGCACCAGTGGCCATAACCCCAGCTACTCCACTGTGTCTGACTGTGTCCATGTCTATGTCGCTGTACTCGCCCCAGTCAGCACTAACCCCAGGTACGCCACTGTGTCTGACTGTGTCCATGTCTATGTCGCTGTACTCGCCCCAGTCGCCCCTAACCCCAGCTACTCCACTGTGCCTGACTGTGTCCATGTCTATGTCGCTGTACTCGCCCCAAACCCCAGCTACTCCACTGTGTCTGACTGTGTCCATGTCTATGTCGCCGTACTCGCCCCAGTCGCCCCTAACCCCAGCTACTCCACTGTGTCTGAATGTGTCCATGTTTATGTAGCTGTTCGTGTGTCAATCCCAAACGGAGATATTTTCACGATGGAGAGTTTCAGCTGACGTCATACCTCTGGTACAGTTTCACCCCCCCACCCCCCCCCCCCCCCCCCCCCGCCCCCCCCCCCTGATCAGTTTCCTATTCAATTTTGACTGCCTGGAAGTTCCTATTAGGCCTGGCCGTTTCGTCTTGAAATTCAAACATATGCGTGGTTCAAAAGATCCACTGATTAGTTCTCATTGGCTTAGAATGTAACTCCACCCCCAAATAAACGGGGAGATTTGTTTATGAAAGAAAGCGACTTAATGGAAAGCAAATGCTCCCTGCACCAATCATAATTACGAAGCATTTTTGGCTCTGATGTTATGATACCTTTTTTCTTTTTTTTTTTTTTTTTTTTTTTTAGAAAAAAATAAATTCACCAGGACACTGGCAAACTGAAGGGGAAAAAAAAAAAACCAAGTGTGTTGGCGGAGAAAAGTTCCAGGCATTTTTTTTTTTTTTTTTTTTTTTTTTTTTTAGAAAAAAATAAATTCACCAGGACACTGGCAAACTGAAGGGGAAAAAAACACAACACAGTGTGTTGGCGGAGAAACGTTCCAGGCTGAGTCTGTGTGTTCAGCACCATGCGTGTTCTTTGGAGTTTTGTTGCTGTGGTTTTAGCAGCAGGTGGTTTCTGGGATTTATTTTCGCATTATAATGATAACAGCCCTTTTCTCAATATTTGATTTAACTTTTCTCATCAATGACTGAAGGCCTTAATACGAAATTTAAAATGCTAAAGTTGTACAATTATATTTTACACGCGTTTATGTTTCTCAATTTGTTTAGATGCTTAAATAATATGATGTGTTTACCAATCCGTCACATATGAGATATTTATTGTGTTCCCTTTTTTCTTTCCGTGTAACTTTTCTTACAACATCCATCATCTTCTTTAATTTTAACCCTTTTGTCTTCGCCTTCATATTTTCCTTCTTACTACTTAAAAATATATATCCGCATTCCTGAAATGATGTCATCACCCAATACGTGACTTCACAACGTGTTTCTTGTGTGTACGTTCAGCTCCCATGTTTGCCGCATCTGTCGGCGACACGGCACAAACAAACAATGCGATAGTGGGTAACAATGAGGCACGTGAAAAGCTGGCCAGGAGAAAGTCAGACGGGGTCGCCAAGAGAAAAGACTGTAAAAAAGCGTTTGAAAAATGCGTGAAGCACCACATGGATTACTTCGAAAATTTCCAAAAACATTACCTGACCGGACGTACTGTCCGGATAAGCGACGAAGGACTTGACGGCATGTGCAGGTGAGTTGGAGGGGGAGGGGGGGTGTTCTGAATAAGATGGGTTGGGGTGAATATACGGTAAATTTAATCAACATGCCAACCTACATTTAAAAGAAACAATGTTTTTTTTGGTTGAAAAACTTTAATTTTTGTTTAAGAAGCAAACAAAAATGACGCTATAAAGCGTGTTTGTGCTATTTTGTTTGTTTGGTAGCTTTTCTCTTCTTCTTCCTCTTATATATATATTAAGGGCCCACGATCAATTTATTGATCATCTCGGCTCCTATGTATGTAGAGGGAATTTGCAAGACTTTTCAATACCATGCGTCCGGGTTTCCTCTGCCTTTGTCTTAAGAACAAAGGGGGCCCCTGGCACAGCAATGGACTGGGCCTCCTGCAACACAACACACCAGGTCTTGAGAAGGGGGGCCCTGGCACAGCAATGCACTGGGCCTCCTGCAACACAACACACCAGGGTCGTGAGAAGGGGGGCCTGGCACAGCAATGCACTGGGCCTCCTGTAACACAACACACCAGGGTCGTGAGAAGGGGGGGCCTGGCACAGCAATGCACTGGGCCTCCTGCAACACAACACACCAGGGTCGTGAGAAGGGGGGGGCCTGGCACAGCAATGCACTGCGCCTCCTGCAACACAACACACCAGGATCGTGAGAAGGGGAGCCCTGGCACAGCAATGCACAGGACCTCCTGCAACACAGCACACCAGGAGCATGAGAAGAGAGTGAGAAGGGGGGGGCCTGGCACAGCAATGCACTGGGCCTCCTGCAACACAACACACCAGGGTCGTGAGAAGGGGGGCCCTGGCACAGCAATGCACTGGGCCTCCTGCAACACAGCACACCAGGGGCATGAGAAGGGGGGAAGGGGGCACTCACCCCATGCTCAAACAGTGGGGTGGGGGCCGCAAACAGTTGTTGCTCCCAACCCAACTCATCAAGAGAAATAACATTGTAAAATAAGAATAAACATTCAATAAAGTTAAAAATAGGTTAAGTTAACTTGTTGATACAAAAACAAAATCATTCCAATTCAATAATAGTTTTAAAACATTATCAGACATTCATTACAATTCATCGCAGATGATGATAAATTATCAGGTTCTCCATTTTCTTACTTAGTCCTTCTGCCGACATTTTTCTTTTCTTTTCCTGGTCAGTGTCAGCTGATACAGAGTCTAGAGCATCTTGTATTTTTTCGAAACTTTAACGGCATGAAAATGTGCCGACCATCTTGTGTCAGCCAGATGCTTTACGACAGTGAGAGATTTTCCTAAGGAATATACCAGAACATTCCATCGATGTGTAGAAGCTGATGAAAAGGGTATATTGGCGCTGAACATGTCAAAGAATTTTTCAAACTGTAGGCAACACTCTGCTGCTTTTAAGCCCACTAAGTTCAGGCTGTGTCCAGCACAAGGGACATACACGGCAAACTCGTTCAGTATCCGTGTTTGCAATCCAGTGTAGCGTCCAGAAAAATTTAAGGCTTCGTCATACGATTGACCACTGCAAGTTAAAAGTGGAATTTTTTTCTCATTCAGAAAATCCAAAGCATTGTCTGTTAGATTCTTTGATACAAAACAGTCTCTGTTAGATCCTTTGATACACAACAGTGTCTGTTAGATCCTTTGATACACAACAGTCTCTGCTAGATCCTTTGATACACAACCGTCTCTGTTAGATCCTTAGCTCCATGGGGAAATATGGAAATTAATTTGATAAAATGTTCCACAGACTTACATCCTCGAATGTACAGGACCGTAAATGTCAGTTGATCAATGTGTGAAATGTCTGAAGTTGAATCTACACTTACTGCATAATACTTTGACTAGTTTTTAACACAGGATCTAAACACGTAGATTCTTTGAGTCGAAGCAAATCTGCAGTAACATCCTTGCGATGCTCTACTCCATTTTCTTGTTCTACAATAAGATTGTTACGTTTCCAGTCATTGAATCCTGATATAGCAAAGGGAGATGATTTCTTGGACAATAGACGACACGCAAAACAATACAAACCACCTTGGTATATGGTGAATAGAGAAGCCATTCGCGTTTTACGCACTCACCATTCCGCAGTTCACGTTTGAACATATTTCTTGATAAATACCTTGTCTTAGTTCTTTCTTCTCCAGCTCTGCCTGAGTTTGAAAGTTTGCAGTCATGAATCGGTCACAATAATGGCCCACCGCGAATCCAGCACTCAACTGTACAAGTGTTCTTGATATTCCAGAGCCCGGGTTCTGTGTCGCGAATCACACACTCTCGTTTCCTGACACAGTTTTGTGTGTTTCAGTTTTTACAATTTCCCAAGAAGAGGAATTAAGTAATGCTATTGTCTGGAACTAGATGGCTGGTTCCAATAGAGGATTTAGATGACCTTACGTTATTTGAGGAGCGGTACTAGTACTGATATTTCTATTGATTTAACCAAGATGTTAATTATGCAAGTCTACCCATTTTCCTTGTCTCCTCAGCTCTTTTTCTCTTCTGTGCTCCAATTATAAAACTAGTTTTTTATTCCCGCTTAAGAGGTTAAACAACTAGAAATAGATTCATTCAGCCCCGTTCTTCGATCCCCGGTTTTTTTTTGTTTTAAACTGGCACTGCAGCCGTCTGTGTCATTCACGTAACCTTATCCTGAAATTTATCATTCTGAGTTGAATTCGGAGGCAGGGGAAAGGAAACAGCAGGGGGGACTTTGGGTGATATTTTCTCCTCAGCTCGAGGGAGCTCCACCCCCGAAGCCCCCTTCCGGGGCCCCCAACCTACGCTCCAAGCTTAGGGCCCCCAAACTCCTAAGAACGGCTCTGATTCATTGGTTACAAGTATTTCTAAAGTAATAGCAGCAATCCGTTTAAAAGATACAGTTAATAATTTTTTTTTAACGGATTTGTCAGTCCCTTCAAACTGACTCGTGCCAAGCTAAAAACGAACACCGGGAAATGATCAATAGCCATGGTGCCATTAATAAAATCGATCTCTGTGTTTGAGCTACTCGGTATGTAAGATGAACATGACTTTGAGCTTTAAACGGTCAGCACAATTATATCTAAATGCCTATCTATTTCTGCTTACAGCTCAGACATACGGTGACTGTTGGGTTCTATTTATAATATATACATTTGTTTTTCAAGCACAGAATACAAAATATTTTTCTGTTTAAAAAATAAAAAGTTATTTACTGATTTTTTTTTGTTTTTTTTTTTTATTCTTAAAAAAATTAATTTACTTTTAAAAAGAATTATTCATTGGAGACCTACAAATTCCATAAATATTGCTAATTGATTTCAGTATGACTTTAACTGGTGCTAGGTTAGACTTTTCTCCACTAATTTCAATACTGAGCTGTGGCGTATCTAGGGTTATTAGCGCCCGTTGCCAACATATATGATTGTAAATAAATACTTTTATTTTATTATTTTTCGATTCATATCTGGTGAGAAGAAAAACTTGTTGACGAGAGTTATTCCCCTTTAAAAGTTTAAAAAGTATCCAACTTGGTATTCGCATTTATAATATTAATTTTGGAACGTGCCGATTATATTGTCAGTTAAAATTTGGAAACGTGCTGTCCACAAATTTGATTTAATTGCCAAAAATTTTCAATATTCATTCATGAACACTATTTGCAACATGATGCCTCTATAAGAGTGAGTCTCCTAGAAGCAAGGGGCCCCCTAGAAGTGCGGGGCCTGGGGACAGTACCCACCGGGCCCATGCCTTAAGACGGCACTGTTCTTCGGACTTGTCCGCTTTTTAGGCCCAGGGCTGGGCGACCAGGTGGATTTCCATAAATATTGCTTTTGTCCGGGTTTTCCCCTTGTCAATGTATTTTTAGAGTTAAATTTTAAAAAAAAAATTGATTTAAAAGGTGCCCAAAAGTGTTTATTTACAGAGGCCCAGAAACACCAGCTTTTCGTGCCGGTCGTTATGACCGGGACGCTCAATTTTTTACATGCGGGCAGAGGAACTTATAGTCTTAGTGATATCTCCGTTGTCAATAACATAGTTTACAATGATACAAGTTGGGATTTAAAGGCGCACGTCGAGACACAGAGGAATGTTAAGATTATGCTTCTTCCATTTGTAACTAGCGGTCATTTCAATGTTGCCATAAATGCTTCCACAGAAACAAGATGTCATTTCACGCCTGTGTTGACCAGCTGTGGTGGACATGCGGTAAAGATATTCACTGGGGTGAAGAGAGGTCAAACTACTACACGTCCCTTTTAGACTTTATCTGTCAAGGTCAAGGTCGTGAAGGTCATGCCAATTTTTTTTAAAGTCTTCTTTAAAAGTGTTGTTTAAGTAAATACGGTAGATGTGAATATTTCCCATTCAAATAAATAGATGACGAGTTTTTACATATTTTTTTTAAAATTTAATTTTGGAAGTAAAGATCCGATAACATCTATCATGTTACTCACTCCATGTCATGGCACCCTCTCCGTGTCATGTCATCCACTCTGTGTCATGTTACTCAGTCCACATCATGTCGCCCACTCCGTGTCATGTCACCCACTCCATATCAATGTCAAGACTACATAGTCACCCAGGGCCTAGGGGAAGGTTAAAAAAAGACATTACTTTGTATCGTAAAGAAAATAAACAACCACGTAAGAAGCAAAAAGAATACGAAATAACGATTATTAAATTGTAACCGATAAACATCTTAATTGTAACCGAATAAACATTTTAGTTGTAATCAATAAACATTTTAACTTTCAATGTCGTACCAGTGGCGCCTCCAGGGTATGTGTCACCGGAGTGGGTCAAAACTTCCTGTGGGCCGTCATTTAATTTAATCCCATTTGTTGATTTCTTCCATGTTTCAACGTGCAGCGTTCCTGCTCCTGGACGGAATGTCGTGCAATACAAAGCTCAACATTGGACGCTACACGGTGGATTGCCAGAAGACGTCACTAATTCGATACCACACGGCAAAGAAGGGAAGGGTGAACCATCTACCACAGTACGGAGGGAGTTTATTGTGTCGGTAAGTGGGGGGGGGGGGTCCTTATTGAAATCCCGCGCCCCCCTTTTTTTCCCGCCATTTTCACGGACCTCATAATCAATATCAAAATACGACAAACCTATAATTTTTACTGAATGTTACTACAAACCTGGGGCCCTTTCATTTTTACTGAATGTTACTACAAACTTGGGCCCTTTCATTTTTACTGAATACTAATACAAACCTGGGGCCCTTTTATTTTTACTGAATGTTACTAAAAACCTGGGGCCCCTTTTATTTTTACTGAATGTTACTACAAACCTGTGGCCCTTTCATTTTTACTGAATGTTACTACAAACCTGTGGCCCTTTCATTTTTACTGAATGTTACTACAAACCTGGCCCCTTTCACTTTTACTGAATGTTACTACAAACCTGGGGCCCTTTCATTTTTACTGAATGTTACTACAAACCTGGGGCCCTTTCATTTTAATGATTCCTGTATATGTTACTTCGAATCTGGGGCCCCTTTAATTTTAATTGACCTCTGTAAATATATAAATATGAACCTGTAAAGTTATTAGTCATTACGTGGCCACTGTAAGGACTTAACCATACTTTGCTACTTTCAGACACGTCCAACAGTACTTTGCTACTTTCAGACAGTACAACAGTACGTTGCTACTTTCAGACACGTACAACATTACTTTGCTACTTTCAGATATGTACAACCGTACTTTGCTAATTTCAGACATGTTCAAAAGTACTTTGCTAATTTCAGACATGTACAACCGCACTTTGCTAATTTCAGACATGTACAACCGTACTTTGCTAATTTCAGACATGTACAACAGTACTTTGCTAATTTCAGACATGTACAATCGTACTTTGCTAATTTCAGACATGTACAACAGTACTTTGCTACTTTCAGACACGTACAACCGTACTTTTCTACTTTCAGACACGTACAAGAGTACAGATCCTGCCATCGACGAGCGCTTGAGAAGTCTTGTGGAAATCATCTCGCCGACTTCATATATCAGCTTGACAATTTGATAAACAAGGATCGATACGCTCACGAGATGAAATTGTATCGATGCTAAACATAAAATGGATTACCATGACGACTATCATGACGATTACCATGCCGATTACCATGACGATTACCACGGTTTTACTACCTGAAAATGTTTTGTTATCTCAGCAAAGAATTCCCCAAAATCTTTTTGGGTAATAATTATGACGTCACTGTAAAGACGAAGTTAGCGCCAGCATTTATTCGATATTCCATATCAATAAAAAAAAAAGTACGATACATTCTTGTCTCTTTATTTTTTGTACCATGAGTTCACAACGCTTGTTAATTTTTTTTTTCTTTTGGAGACTATTAAAATTTCATAAAAATTAATGTTTGCAGCTTGCAACCTTCCGCTGGAAATTGGTGTAAAGATCTCCTGAATGAAACTTAATGCACAAAATGTTGACATTTTTGGACCTCGACACATTCATGTAGAATTAGAAAGTACACATAAAAAAAAAATAATAACATTGGTAAAAATCCGTTGTCTTCATTTGTGTTTCAATCAATAGACTAATTTTAAAAAAAAACAATTTGGGGGTTTTTATTATTATTTTTAAAGAAAAAGTATTTCAAAACAAAAGTGATTTCAGTATTTTTAAACAAAATATGTGTTTATTCTGGGGAATGTTTTACACTTTTCAAAGAATTAAATTTTTAATCCTAAATGTGTAGTTTACAATGAAACATTAATGTAACAAAAAGTAAATTAAGGTTATTCGTTATATAAGACATCGGCGGAAGAAAAAAAAAATCAACTCAAACACAGGAATCATATCATAATCATATGAAATAAATATACCGGTATATGTATATATTTATATATTATATATATATATATATATATATATGAATATATATACCGGTATATTTGAATTCTTGTATTTTTTCCTGTTTTTAGTTGATTAGATTTATTTATATATAAATATATATAAGAATGAGCTATAGTGACATAACGCCAAAGGGGAGATACGATTTAAGTACATTCGGATTTCTAAAAACAATCATAGTTATTATCTATTATTTTACGGAAATCAAATAAATTTAAATGTGCAAAGAAATATTTAAAATCCGCTTTTATTTTAGTAAAAGTTTAAGTATTATTATTATTATAAATTACAAATACATTCAAAGTATCAAATAAGGAACTATTTTAAACATTTTATATGTGTTTGAAAGTTATCGAAAAAAAATCATGATCAAAGAATTACACCGTAATCACATTTATCGATAAAACCCAATCATCAGTCATTTTTGGTGCGTCTTTTAATGCGTTGTTTATAATGCGAAATAAAATTAAAATTAATTTGTTCTAAGTAATCACGCAAATGACGTCATAGTGTGAATCGCCTATTTCGCCAAAACTATTAGGTTTCTTTAAATTTAATAACCGCGCGTGACAAAACTGATGATGTATTTTCCCCACTTAAAAGTAAAATTAATAAATACAATTGATTGCTTTTTAAATTGTTAATTAAACACACACATTTTTGCTTTGTATATTTTTACATTTAAAAA
This sequence comes from Lymnaea stagnalis, assembly GCA_964033795.1. NCBI lineage: Eukaryota > Metazoa > Mollusca > Gastropoda > Lymnaeidae > Lymnaea > Lymnaea stagnalis. The sequence continues at coordinate 198,339 of CAXITT010000789.1, forward strand.
GTGTTACCTTTTTTTGGTTCCAAAAACATACTTTTATTAAATTTATAACGTAATAAAAACTAATCTTTAGATATAATTCTAATAAGAGAATGCGGTTTAAGTCAATAAGTGCAGCGCAACTCCATAGCTAAATAGCATTCACTAATGCACTTATACCTCATACAAATAAGAACGAACCATATGAAGCGAAAAATATGTTATTTTGGGTATGGACGGGACTACAATCCGGTGGAAGATTTTCTAAATTTATTTCAATCTGGGTGGGGGAGGGGTTGGTCACTTTGCCCCAGGCAGCACAAGATACGTCTCAAATAAAATAATGAACTTGATAAATAATTAACCTTCTTGGATACATTCATATCGGAGGTAGGAAATAAGATGTGTAAAGTCTTATGTGGATGACAACAGAGTTAACTCCTATGGTATTACATTTGAGAAAAAATAAGATGTTACATTCTCTTTTTACAAATATTGGTCTGTTCATTTTGCCCAAGGCAATACAAGATACGTCCCAAAATAAAGGAATTAATTTGATTAATAATTAACCTTCTTGGGTACATACATATCGGAGGTAGGAAAAAGAATGTGTAAATTTTTACACGGATGACAATATATTTAAATCCTATTGTATTACATTTGTGAAAAAAGAGTTGTTAAATTCTCTTTTTACAAATAAACATATGTCTACCAATTAAGAAAATCAATGGCGTTAACAAATCTTGGGTAAATTTATATAAGTATACCCATGAATATCAAAATCAAATCATTTTACACACTTTAAAATTAAATTTCGACAAATGAAGATGGGTTAATATTTTCTTTTTTTTATTAATGAAAATATATTTTTGTTGTTACTTTGTTGTAAAGAGGTATGTATTTTATGAGATTAATAATTTATTTTTTTTAAAATAGATAGTCAAATCTGATATAGGCGTGAAAAAAGTTGCAAGATTCTTCTTAGATAAAAGAATTCTTTGTTTCACGATTATCTGATAATGTATTTTTTTTAAAGGAAAAATGTGTTTAAATTTTTGATGAAGATATAAAATATACATCGCATTCCTTTATATCATATATAGAGGGTTTTTTTTTGTAAATTTAAGATTGGGTTTTTTTAAATTTTTGAGAGAAAAAAAGTTGTAATTCAAGGGCACGAAAAGGGGTAAATCTAAAGTATTTCTCTAGCGTAGTAATTGTCCCTTAATTAACTTCTTTAGTGACAAAAGTGATATAATTAGTGAAATTTAGACTGGGTAATTTAAGGTCATGTTTAGAGGGGGAAAAGTACTTTAGGAGCGTGAAAGGGTGTAGGGTACTCGTATCAAATATAGCAGATAAACACTTCTTAAAACATAATGATGTTAGAAACGTAAATATCATTACATTTTAAAAGTTATGAATTGAAATGATTTTTTGCAATAGCAGTTGGAAATTATCGCAAAGGACCTATCGTTATTATCCCGATAACATCGGGTCATTTATTCTATTTTATAATAAATGAAAAAGAAAGTTTCAAGTTTTTAAAATTACATTATATGCGTTTGTATCGAATAAATTATTGCATTGTAATGTCAGGCATTAGCTATAATGTAGTGCATTAGCTGTAATGTAGTGCTTTAGCTGTCATGTATACAAGTGGCAATATATAAGAAAGCAGCCGGAACTCTGTGCATAATATTTAAATTTGAAAAACAAATGGCTATACAATTATTGTCTTTAAATTGCATTTTTTCCCCCACCAAAAACATAATAATAATCCCGAATATCTAAAGTGACACCCGAAAAAACGTCTGGCGACTCCCGATGGGGTCTCGACCACGGTTTTTAGAACCACTTCCTTTTTTACTGTTGAATAACGTAGACCGGACGAGAATGACAGTTTATGTGTGCTATCAATTTAATGTCACACGTCAATGTCATGAACGTCCAAATTGAATTTCAAGACACCTCAATTATATTAGAATTCTTTTTTTTTTCCCCTCTCCATTTTTTTTAATCGATGACGGAATTACAAAGTCCAAAAGTTGCGTGTGACGTTGTCAAATGGTCGCGGCGTACGTGGATTTTAAATGCTGTTTTGTTCGCGTGATGGGCAAGAGTTTGAACCTTTAAACATTTGATGAACCTCTATGTCAGGGGTCACCAAACCTTTTAACAGTGGGCCTGATAACGGGGAAAAAAAGATGAGCGCGGGCCACATAATCATTCTGTACAATACTTGCAAGTCAGAACACAAAACTCTGGGGAAAAAAAGACTAGAAACTAAGTTTAGTTTTCGATGTTAGTCATGGGTGAGTGGCGTGCAATGTAAAAAAATCAAAGACAACCAGCATATTTATTTGCTATAAAGTTATCAAAGAAGGCGACGTTGTCAAAAAGATAGTTACATCAGACCTAGTGCGCAGATATGCGAATCACATAAACTAAGACTAAGCAGCAAAAAAAAAAGGTTTGTAAGATTATGAAACTGACGCTTGTCTTGTAAAATATCATCGTTTGGTTTGGAATTGCTGTATTCTATCAAGACAATTGCTTTCAAATGTTCTTCAGTCAGTCTCGTTCGATGTGTTGACTTAACATACTTCATTTTTGAAAATGTTCGCTCACAGACATAAGTGGTTCCAAACACCGATGCCATACCAGCGGCAAACTTCTTCAGTTTCGTAAAATGAAAGTCAGGTGAGATGTGGTAAGATTCAACAATTTTAGTTTTTACTTTTTCCGGGCTTCTCTTTCAACAAGCCATTTTGCTCGCAAATCAATGAGCTCCAACTGTAGTTCAACTGACACACCATCAAAAGTTATATTCAAAAGGATTCTGGAGCAGACGAATGTAACTCTCAATTCTGTCAAGATCTGAAAATCTCTCGAGGCAGAGCTAACGAGAGCCGGGGAAGGACTTGGGTGGCGCGAAATAAGCAAACATTACAATTATTATAAAACAAATATCTAGAACAAAAGCTTAAAATTTAAAATAGTAAATTATTTATTAGTATAACTATTTTTTAAATAATTAATTTTTTTTTTTTTAAATTATTTGATTTGTTAAGGGCGGTGAGCTGAATGATTATTTTCGAGGAATCTCGAGTTCTAGACAAGCGTTTCCCAAATGGCGGTCCACGAACCGACACCGGCACGCGAACCTTACGTTGCTGGTCTGCACAACATGAAAATTAAATGTCAAATAAAACGAATCTATAATTAATAAACATGGCACGGATCCCTAATACAATTTCTAAACTTTTCCACCGGTCCGCCAAACTTAAAAATTTGGGAAACACTGCTCTAGGAAAATAATTGAAGCAAATTTAGCAGATGAATAATGTTTAATTATTATGGTTACAGTCTGACAATATTACAGTGTGATTTTACAGGCTTCTACAGATAATAATTCACAATAATTATTTTAACAATGAGAAAATATTAATCCAGTACCTGCGTAAGGAAGGTCTTGCAGCTAAAATTCACCTTTTAAGCACGGATGGTCCCATTATTGTAAGCATAGGTGGTCCCATTGTTTTAAGCACGGGTGGTCCCATTGTCTTAAGCATGGGTGGTGTCATTGTTTTAATCATGGGTGGTCCCATTGTTTAAGCACGGGTGGTCCCTGAGATTTAATCATGGGTTGTATCCCATTGTTTTAAGCACGGATGGTCCCATTGTTTTAAGCACGGATGGTCCCATTGTTTTAAGCACGGGTGGTCCCATTGTCTTAAGCATGCGTGGTGTCATTGTTTTAATCATGGATGGTCCCATTGTTTAAGCACGGGTGGTCCCTGAGATTTAATCATGGGTTGTGTCCCATTGTTTTAAGCACGGGTGGTCCCGTTGTTCTAAGCACGGGTGGTGTCCCATTGTTTTAATCATATGGGTGGTCCCATTGTTTTAAGCACGGGTGGTCCCTTAGATTTAACCATGGGTGGTCCCATTGTTTGAAGCAAGGACGGTCCAGTTTTTAGTATGGCTGGTGTCCCATTGCTTTAAGCATGGATGGTACCGTTGTTTTAAGAAGCTAAATAGGTCAATCAACTCGTTGCACATTTCATTTTTGATCGAACACCGAGGTCAATATGTTTGTCCGGATATTATTAAAGGTATCCCTTGACATTTGCTGTGAGCATTAATGACGGGTAATTTTTTATTTTTTTTTTCAAATTTGTGAGAGTGGGGTGAGTAGGACTACATTATTTTATGTACCGGTACGTTAAAAACGGCAGATCACGTGACACCGACTCACCTCGGTTTGACTTTGTGAGGTGGGGCCTGCTCGACATACATGTGAAATGTGGTCTACCTCACGTCGATTGTCCCCCTTTAATTTACAACCTGGACTCAGGGGGGACGACATTGTTACGTGAGCTGAATGTCTTAACAAACGAGCTAACGTGAGTAACAACTTTATTTAAATAACATTACCGAGACCCGTATGTTTGGGACGGATCTTAGTTAACATTTGAAAAACCTGGATAAGAGGGAGCATTTCTTACAGATTAAAGCTATTCAAATCGTGCGCTGGTGTCTAGTTAATTATATATATATATATATATATATATATATATATATATATATATACATACTTGGGCAGCACCATCTCTAGATCTGTCGTCATGGATGATGAAATGAATGGCAGACTCGCAAAAGCTAGTGCCCTATTTCGAGAAACAAAGCTCAAGGTCTATAGCGCAGCAGTCCTCCCGACACTGCTCTATGGATGTGAAACGTGGACTGTCTACCAGCGTCACGCCAAGAAACTGAATCATTTTCACACTACCTGCCTCAGGAAACTCCTCGACATCAGGTGGCAAGACGAAGTCCCCGACACCGAGGTCCTCGCTAGAGCGAACCTACCTAGTATCTTTACCACTCTGATGCAGTTTCAGCTCCGTTGGATGGGACACGTAGTCCGTATGGCAGACCACCGGTTCCCGAAACAAATATTCTTTGGAGAACTCACGATAG